>JBAIZL010000001.1:160518220-160545720 GCA_036971475.1 Prosapia bicincta
CGATTTGGCGACCGGGACAGCTAGATCACGCCATGATCACACAGGAGTAAATTCAATAGAAATTGTATAATAACCTGAATGGGGTATAAGTGGATACGTTTGTTTTTGTTAAAAAGCAATGTAATATGGAAAAGGTAATATTTTACAGGTGACTGTGGTTGCCGTTAGCTGGTATGATGCTTGGGGCGGTTGTTAGAACACAGCTGACCTTTAAAAAAATGTTTCTTACCCAGTCTCGGTACTCATCGAAAAATAGATGAAAACTATCTCTGAAGCGGGTTTGTATGTCGTGTCAAAATTTGATTTTAATCTGTGCAGATATTTTTGATTTTTTAAAGTGTACGCAACCAACTTGAAATTTACACACACACACACACACACACACACACACACACACACACACACACACACACACACACACACACACACACACACACACACACACACACACACACACACACACACACACACACACACACACACACACACACACACACACACACACACACACACACACACACACACACACACACACACACACACACACACACACACACACACACACACACACACACACACACACACACACACACACACACACACACACACACACACACACACACACACACACACACACACACACACACACACACACACACACACACACACACACACACACACACACACACACACACACACACACACACACACACACACACACACACACACACACACACACACACACACACACACACACACACACACACACACACACACACACACACACACACACACACACACACACACACACACACACACACATATATATATATATATATAGATATATATATATATATATATATATATATATATATATATATATAGATATATATATATATATATATATATATATATATATATATATATATATATTGTTTAATACAATATATTGGTCTTATTTTTTAAAATATTTATTAAATAGATATAGTTCAATGCAATAAACTTTTTATTACAATATATTGTTTGTAATAATATCTAATGTGTAGTATAATATATTGTTTAAAGAAATATATAATGTTTATTGTACTATGTTACTTAATGCAATATAATATTCCTAGTAATATATATATATATTCGTTATTATAATATATTGTTTCTAATATTATATAATATTTAATGGAATATAGTGTTTATTGTGATATATATTTTTAAAATTTATATATTGTTTAGGAAAACATATTAAACAAAATATATTGTCCTAAATAATATATAATTATAAAAATAATATATTACATTAAACACTATATTATATTTAAACATTGTATAGTATTAGAAACATTAAATTGCAAAAAAATATTTATTATATTGTTTAATATTATTATAACTTTTAGTTGAAGTTATGACACCGCTATCACATGACTTTCCCCCTTCTGTAGGGGATAAATACATTGAATATCTCTGAAGCCGATCTGTATAGTGGCGGGAGTCTGGCGTCCGCAGTCAGCCCGGCCGGTAAACACTACAAGCAAGATTTAAATCTCGAAAACATCACATGCCCGCGAGTTTCCGCATACCTGTGTGTCCTCTAATCCGGCCAAAGAGCTTAACTTATTACCCGGCCGACACGTCTCTGTAGCTTTTATATCCGCCATAACTCATTTGCACTACCTACATTTACTTGCCATGATTCCTTCTGTTGTGACTTTTGAAGGATCCGTTCAATACGATCGCCTTTCTAAAGCCATAACCGGGCGTTTATGTGTTTCGTATAATGTGAGAAGCGAACCCAACCTTTCGCACGGCAACTCCAGTTTGCGACAGAAACCTGATCCGGAGATTGTTGAAAAATATGTGATGAAAAACAAGCATCCTTTATTTTCAGTAGGTTAGACGGAGTTATTAATCTAATCCAAATAAAGTGTCGGCAATTGATTTTTATTTATTCAGATTTTCACCGTATTTCATCTTGTTCTACGAACATTTTATAAATAATGTTATTTATAAGAGAACTGTTCTAAATACGTAGATCTGTTCCAAAATATGTAGAGCGGTTATAAATAAGAGGAGTTGTTCTAAATAAGTGGAGCTGTTCTTAACAGATAGAACTATTCTAAACATGAGTGGAGCTGTTCTAAATAAGTGGAGCTGCTATAAATGAGTTGGTTGTTTTAAATAGGTGGAACGGTTTTAAATAACTGAAGATGCTCTAAATATGATGAGGTGTTCTATATAGACAGAGCTGTTCTAAATAATAGGAGCTATTCTAAATAAGTGGAATTGATCTAAATATTGAGAACAGTTTTAAATAAGTTGATTTGTTCTTAAAGTAAGTGGATCTGTTCTAAATGACAGGAGCTGTTCTAAATAAGTGAAGCTGTTCTAAATAGTTACAGCTGTTTTAAATAAATGGATTTGTATTAAAATAAGTTGAGCTGTTCTAAATGACAGGACCTATTCTAAATAAGTGGAGCTGTTCTAAATAACTGGAGAATGTTCTAAATAAGTGGAGCTATCCTAAATAACTAACGAATATTCTAAATAAGTGGAGCTGTCCTAAATAGCTGGATAATGTTCTAAATAAGTGGAGCTGTCCTAAATAACTGGAGAATGCTCTAAATAAGTGGAGCTGTTCTAAATAAAAGAAGCTTTTCTAAATAGTTAAAGCTGTTTTAAGTAAGTTAATTTGTTCTAAAAATAAGTGAAGCTATTCTAAATGACAGGAGTTATTCTAAATAAGTGGAGCTCTCTTAAATAGCTGGAGAGTGTTCTAAATAAGTGGAGCTCTCCTAATAGCTGGAGAATTTTCTAAATAAGTGGATATATATTAGATAGCTGAAGAATGTTCTAAATAAGTGGAGCTGTCCTAAATTACTGGAGAATGTTCTATATAAGTGTAGTTGTGCTTAATACGCAGGGCTGTTCTAAATAAGGCGATGTCAAATAAGACAATGTTCGAGGCGGTGTCAACATTCCGGTGCAAGCGCCAATAACCGTTTATCTGAAACCATCACTTAGGCATCGCTTTCCAAATGTAGTGTTCTTACTGCTACTGAAATCTTTATCAATATCATAATGTTTACCAAAAACAAGCGCGAATAGTTTGCTGTTGATCATGATTTCGTTTATACAGCTATTATTTACGCGTTCAAAATAGCCGGCTTTTATTACAGAGCGACAAGACATTACTAGCTGCCGGAGGATCGAAGATGGCTATAGTAAGGTCCTGGATAAATATCCATGGATCCTCCGTGGTAACCTGAGGGCCTTTAACAAACACGATACGGCGAAACATTTAATATTACTATGGACACACTTATCGATAGCCAAACTATTCAGTTTTGATCGAAAATACAAGAGGGACTAAGTAGGCGTCCATGTTTGTAAAGTTCATGCGTACTAATGATGTTTACATTTAAAAGGATTTAATGTAGAAAAAACGTAAGTAATTACAACTTTAAATTAAGTAAACAAATTATAAGCACAAGATAGAATCGGTTTAAAGTGGTGGTTCCGGCCGTATGTGGATCCGTTGCCAAGAACTTTATTTATTCAATCGATCGGAATCCAGAACATCCGTAAACTGGTCAACATTCTTGTTACATCTGATATTAGATTTATAAATTAGTTCTGTTGCATTGGCAGCCCTGGATCACCGACAAATATTTGTTATGCAGCAGTTGGAAGCCGTGTTTGCATACATTACCTACGCATGGGAAACTTATTTTAACCAGTTTTTCGAACAAAGTAGTTGTGCACTTTTCTGCGCCCGGGCGTTTTAATTCCGTGTCGTGGATTACTGTGAAGCCGGTCATTAGAGCCTTAGAGACGTGCGATGCATTCTAGGCCAGAAAGGGTCAAGGGCTTTTGAGGGTTGGTTTTAATGGGAAATCATTTTAAATTGAAAAAATCGACATGTTTTTCGCATACGAATTTATTTATATAGTTAACTCATGAGTTGAGCTTGAATTAGCTCATAATTTTAGAATTTACAATCTTCTAAATTATTAGCAATAGTGAAATTGAAAATGAAAATCGTTTTAAGGTAATAGTTGATATAATCTATATAATATAGAATCTAGCATCGATGTTTGATAAAAATATAGTCTTAATAACTTTGTTTTTTTAAACGTTTTTTTTTAATTTCTCGTTTTAACGTTTAGAACACTAATATCAACTTTTACCGCGGAACATACGATAAGTTACGTTTCTTCACATTTTAAATGTTAGTCTGTAATGGCATGTAGGCCTATAGCGTTAACCGGGCGCGCAGTAGCTACAGCGCATTGGACAACGTCTAGATTTGGTTGAAAATTTATACAAACGTTACTATATACCTATATTAAAATATACCTATGAAGAATCCAGTCAGGATAGATTTAGTTGTAATTTTGGTGAATATTTAGACTTTTTGCCGATGCAGAAAATTACAACCAAATCTATCCTGACTGTATACGTTATAGGTATATTTTAATGTAGGTATATAGTAATGTTGTATACAATTTTAACCAAATCTATCCTGACTGGATAGATATTATATATTTATAAAATATATATATATAATAAATTTAAAAAATTTCAAAAACAAGAATACTTTTAATGAATATATTTATTCAAAGCTTTTCGCCGATAAAATAGTAAAGCATATTCTTTATTATATATATATATATATATATATATATATATATATATATATATATATATATATATATATATATATAATATGTTTTCTTGTTTAATAATCTAAAACAACTTAGGTTATTCAAATACAAGAATATTTATTAATTTATATTCAAAGTTTTTTGTTGGTAAACAGTACCAACATCATCAGGAATGCATAATACTATAATGCAAGAGATAGGCCTAAAATATATGTTAAATTAGAAATGGAATTTCCAATTCTATTTATTTGAATAACCTTAGCTGTTGATATATATATTAAATATGGTGATATGTTTTCTTGTAATATAGTTATTAATAAGAATTTTTGAAAAACAAGAATACTTTTAATACATATATTATTCAAAGCTTTTCGCCGATAAAACAGTACCAGCATCTTCTTTATTATATATATATATATATATATATATATATATATATATATATATATATATATATATATATTTATATATATAATATACTATAATATATATTATATACCTATTATACATTATAGGTATATTGCAATATATGTATATATTAATGGTGTATAAAATTATAACCAAAAGTTAGATATTTGCATTTTAAGTTGATCATTAAAATAAATTGACTTTAGGCTATAGCCCTACATGAGACTACAGACAACATGCGACTACACATTAAAACAAGTAATTAAAAAACATTTTTTTGAACCATCGTCATTAAGACGATATTTTTACCGATTTTCTAAATGATTTAATATGTGATTTCAATATACATTTTAAACAAGAAGCAAGTGAATATAAATTTCGCAAAGTCATATTTCGAGTTAAAACAATAATACTCCCCATAACCTCACAAACATAACCTCACATTACAAGCCATACGCAACTTGTCTTTATAAAACGGAGCGTTAAATTATACTATATTGTAGTATAACTACAAAGTATTCGGTTGGGATAGGTTTGGTTATATAAAAAAATAAGTTTATTTAGCTAAGAATTAGTTAAAAGAGTAACACATTCTGGCGCTCTGTCATTTGAATCACTCACTAAAAACATAGTACCGTATAGATATGGTCGGATCTAGGAGCGGTACGTTTTGGGAAGCGAGAACATTTTGTAAAGTAAATACATACACAATATCAAGAGCACAGTGGTACAATATATTACAATAAAAATATTGAAAAGAACCCCAATACCACAAAAATAATCAAAAATAACAAATAAAACAACTTACTTAAGTTTAAACACTTATGTACATTTCGATGACCATGTCATCATCATCAGAGGGTCTTGTTACAAAATACAATCTAGCAGACAAGAAGTTACACACTCATCATTCTAGTTTGTAACTTCTTGTGTGTTAGATTGTAGGCTTATTTTGTAACAAGACCCTCTGATGATGATGACATGGTCATCGAAATGTACATATGGGTTTAATCTTAAGTAACTTGTTTTATTTGTTATTTTTGTGGTATTGTGGTTCTTTTCAATATTTTTATTGTAAAGTAAATACATATTGGTCTGTGCTTGGACTCCAGATTTATTATATATATATATCAAACATCAACTATGGTTATTCAAATACAAGAATTATTTATGAATTTATATTTAAAATAATTCTTGTATTTGAATAACCTTAGTTGTTTTTTATTACTAAGCAAGAAAACATATTATATATGTATATATATATATATATATATATATATATATATATATATATATATATATATATATATATATATATTAAAACAACATAGGTTATTCAAATACAAGAATATTTATTATTTTATATCCAAAGCTTATCGTTGGCAAACAGTACCAACATCATCAGGAATATTTATATATATATATATAGACTACAGTCGAACGTCATCATAACGTCCTCTAATATAACGTCATCTCAGCTGTAACGTTAGTTACATGTTAGTCCCATCATAATACAGTCCAACTTGGTTATGGATAAACTGTGTTTTTGCGTCAAGAAAATTACCTCAACCTCGAATGTAGCGTTAAAATGTGGCGTAAAAATCTTATGTTTCATGGAAATGAAGATTAAATGCGAAAATATCTTATAGTACAGTATTTTTATTGATCTCGCTCCAGAAATTGAGTACAATATGCAATGCTGCCGCCGCGACGCAAAGACCGATTTCTTGGAAACGAAAAGTTCTCGCATAATAGGCTCCTTAGAAAGGTTCAGCAACCACAGAAAACTAGCGGAAGTTGTTTAGTTACTCAGTTCAGTATCGTATTTCATTCTTTACGGATAAAACTCTTCAGTTTTGGATAAAAGTTATAATATGAAGTTATAAATGATCAGAAAACTTGTAGGTTTTAGACGTAAAGAAGAGTAACATAACCTAAAATTGCAGAAAATAAATCAGACGTGAAACTAAATAAAAAGTTTAAATACCTTGACCTGCACGCAATTAAATAAATAGCAGTAAACTGTATTCCAAGAGCATTCCAACAAGAAGTGGACGGTCAAAACAAATCTAGTAAAACTTATACTTTAACGGATAAAAACTTTCCCGATTAACTTCAACACAACAGCTGTTAATTGCCGTAAATTGCATACAACGAGATTCAAATCAGTGCACGTCGAATCAAACTAAAATCAAGCGCAAAATGTAAGAAAACAGAAATGAATTTTTTGAAGATTTAAGTATTGGAGTTACATCTAATTAAATCTGTATCACCTTACTAATTTAGGGAACCGGGAAATAAACAAACCGGTTGCCTAGCAACAATGTAAATAATATACATTGTCCTTTGAATATCAGGTATACAAACGCTAAATTATTTGCTTAATTTATGTAACTTAATTATTTAAGTTGGCATCAACTGTTTAAAATTTAAATTGTTTGAATTCGTCTTAAACTTGAACTGCTAGTAGCCTAGGTTTTAAAAAGGATTAGGCCTACATTTCCCGAAAAGACTATTCTTAATAATAGCAAAAGTAACTGTTAGTACAACCATTCCTAACTTTTTTTTTACATATTTCAATGAAAAATATACTTATTTACACATGACAATAGGGGATTCATCTGGGAAGATATGGAAACTGTGGTTTATTGGAAATAGAAAACAAATAAATGTATTCATTCAAGGTGACTTATTTATCACCGAAAAAAATTTGAACAAATCATTATAAATACTTTATGCTAAAATATACACCTATGGGAAATTTAATAAATATTTGTCATAAATAGGAAATTAAGTAAAATACCTTGATTGTAGGGTCTCCTGCTCTACTTTCTTTAAATAAAAAAAGTTTATGTTTTGTATCTGAAATGATATTAATTTATTACGAACTATAACTTATTTAGAACTTACTTATTACTAAACAGTATGATAACAGTTGCACTTAATACCTGAAATTATAAAAAACAAAACAAAATTTGACCTACTTATTTTCAGTATTTTTAATTATAGTTAATCTTTTATAATTATTCTTTTTTCACGTGGTCTTAAATTTTTTTTATCGTCACCTTTTTTCACACGGATGTCGCCGTCTATATGTAACATGATTACATCTCGGTTGATAGAAATTTAAGAATTACGACAAAAGATTCTCTACAAGCTAGAAATTTGGTCCTAGCTCACATAAAATTTGCTCCAGAAGAAATATTAGCATCCAGTTATTTAGTGTTTAGACTTATTGTAGTGAGTTTTAACTTACAGAAAGTAGTTACCAAATGTAAGCTTAAATAAAGTGGAAAGCATTAATATGGTGCATTATACTTTTGCTACGTATTGAATAATGTACGTCCCAAACAGCTATTCTTGCAGATTTACAACTTTGGGACCAACAAAACATCGCTGCACTAAACTTACGGCTTAAAGAGTTTAAAAGTAGTAGATTTCAGTACATTTATTTTGTTCTACTTTGTTTCGCCAACAAGGATTTGTAACTTAACAATCTAGCACTCAGTAAAGTTTTAAAACAAAATACTTAAATACAAAGTTAAAAATTAAAAGTGTACAGATTTTGAGTACTTGAAAAAAACACATCCTAACACCTTTTGTCACAACCTCTTAAGATCTCCATTAAGATCTCTTGGATAGCTTATTTTACTTTTGCCAAAAAAGGTTGTCATTTTATGTTTGTTATTATTTTTAAAGAATGTTTTAAATTTAGATTTATCATTACCAATTTTGCTAATCTAACAAATGTATTTATAATTATTTGTAATAATTAGATCAAACTATTCAATTAAACATTAGTTCTATTTTTATATTTATAATAAAGTTTTCTCTCACCACATATTTTTATTAATACGTTTTTCATAACCTCAAACGGCGAGAAAAACATTAAACTTCAGTAAATTAATTTTATTTTATTAGGCTTCACCATCATGGGTTTATATAGGAAATATAGCACTCATTAAAATTCCAAGACGAAATAGTAAATCTCAAAATAAAAAGCTGTATTAATATCAACTGTCATTCACTACAATTTTAAAAGAATGTATTTGAACTAAAGTGGACGAATAAAAAGTATTTTATTAACGATTGAAAATGTGAACAAGGTATATATAGGGATATCGTGAGCTAACAGAAGAAATTAAAGAATATTTCACAAAATGTGTAGATTTTGCGGTAAAATAAATAATAAGTACTTAATAAACCTTTAACTGCAAATTCATTTTTTTAACCATTTTGTTATGTTCATTGGTTACGAGTCTTTGTTGTTATGCCTCTGAGGATGGTTGCTGTTTATTTAGCCAAAATGTACATCATTTGGCCAAAACAGAAATATTTGTGGTTGAAAGCTTTTTGAATATTATTTATTTAAATAAATTTAAAACAGTTTATTCCAAATAAATATAGGTTTTGGGTTGTTAAAAAAATACGCCCGTAACACATTTTGGAATATTGTATCTATGAAATTTCTCGGCAGGCTTATTTAATAATTTATCACACAAAATAATAGTTATAAAATTATTGAAAGTGTTTTTAGTTTAAAAAAACGATTGAATTTAAATTTATTATTTTCAAATTACTCCTACAACACGCGTTTATTTCTTATTTATATTATACAAATTTTTATATTATATATTTTGTCTGTATATATTTTGACCAAGTAGTTTTTCACGCGGTAAATGATAAAAACATGGTTGTTACAACATTGTGAAAAACATATTTTTGCTTGCACAAATAAAATTGTATCACTAAATATAAGCGTTACTTTTATTTAAAAAAATATAAACGAATAAAAATTATTAATGTTGTTTACACTTGCAGATATTATTGTTTAAATAAATGTGGTCTTCTAACTTGCAAATGCACATTTATTTAAAGCATTTAAATGTCATCGTAGTGCCTGACAGGCACTGGTACCTATGGGGTTGTTTAGTTTCTCCCACTTCAAGGTTATGGAGTTCAGTAGCTTTCTATTTAGTAATACTTTTCCCGGCGTTAGTGTAACTGCGCGATTTGTGCATTGTATTCGTTCGTTTTATAATAATATAAAACTTCGGTTGTGTCTCACATGCCCGATGTCGGTATTTGTGTAACTTTTTTAACTTCCATAGTTTTTTTTTTGTTTTTTCTTATTTACGTGTCATTATAATATTAAATTAAATAAACTGAAACAAATGTTAGACCTGGAGCTTCTGAAAGAAGAAGGAAACTAACTTTAACTAATGAGACTCAAGGAGTCGAAACATAAGAGTGATTTTGAAGATACCATCAGCGACGGGTTGGCCAAAGAAGACAGTCAGGTGCTGTATCTATTGAACAACTTTTAGAAGGCATCAAAGAGAATAGGGGAACTGTGCAAAAGATTGAAGAAGTAATTAAACAAAGTGATCATGATACCGAATCCCAATAAAGTGCATCAGATGATGAAGATGATCTCGAAGAGTTGCAACTTCCAGAAGTAAACTATTTGTATAGAAAAATTGTTATAAACAATGTAGAATTTGTCTAGCAACAAAAAATAGAAAGACTAGTTACACCTTGTAGGCTGTTTAGATTGTTCTGAGCCGCTGTGTAAAGACTGCTGTCAAAATTTAGTTATTTTTTCCAATGTCAGTTTCCATAAATAAAACTTATAATGTGTCAAATGTTATCTTGTATATAAAGTTAGGTGTGTAGCCTACAATCAGTTAACGAGAAATAATTGGTTAATTATCGTACGATTATAAGCCTTTTTAGCTAAGCTGCGCTATGATCTGTAGAATGTAAGACTACAGTTTTCAATTAGTAAATAAAAATAACTGATCTCATAAAATTATGTTTACCCTAGTCATTGCAATCAGAATATATTAAAAAACCATTTTTATAATGTAAATAACAAGATAAATTGTACAATAAATCACACTTAAACCCTTCGGTAGTAATGTGTTAGAAATTGCAGGACAGTTGAAGATTAAAGAATAAAAATTACTTTGAAAGACCAATACTTTGAAAGACTACAACAAACCTAATATTTAATTGTGCTACACTATCGTCTTTGGTGATTTTTGATGAACCACTTCCGGGCCATGACATATACTTGAGTAGGCGGGCAACAGCCATACTTTAGGGCACTGTTGGACAACACCCACTAAGAATTTGTCCCACACAAACATGGACCGATGCAATATAGCCCGACAAAATGGGCCCCGACGAGATGCTGTAGGACGCGATTGATTCTTTAAGGAATGGAATTGGACGTAATGTCGTGTTCGAACGATAAAAACAACGAGTGTCTGTCGAAACATATTTTAGAGAATATTGATTCACGTCAGGGCCTTATTGTTAGGAGTGGCTTCCCAAAACTTGACGTCACAATGATTTAGGCTTTGGACAAAATTTAAAATTATAACTTTCATATCGATTTGTCAATTTGATATCGTAAATATCTCACACCGATATCTGACAACATCTGTTAAAGTTCAATAATAATAAACGTTGCCTAGTCTTGAGTAATAGTAATTCTTTAATTTGTTTTAAAACATTTTTTTCTAATTTAAGTATTATTTCTACAAATGTGCGTTTTAGATTATTTACGACGAGCCTGTAATAGCCTGTATCAACACTTGATAGTTTCGCATTTGAAAAGGCTAGGGGAAAAATTATTGGCTTTGTTTTGGGAAAACAGAAATTAAATTTTTCAAGACTCTAGTAAAGTACGCAATAAAAATGACAGATTGCAATAACTATATATCTACAACTTGTATACGTAAAACGAATAGGTTACGAGATTCTACGTGTTATAATGTGCAAGAAATAACTTTCAATTAAATATCTAAACAAAATGGATCCTCGTCTTTTCCCCCTGGCCTTTTCATTTGTTTTTGTGTGGCACATGGAAGAGTTTAAAGATATATAGGCTACATAATTTTATGGCCTTACCTGGATTCTTTAATTTTAATTTTTGGGCTCTATAATCAAATTTACTGATAAAGTTTAAAAAATAATAATTTCTAAAATAATAAAGTACTATTTTATAGAAAAATTAGAACCACTTGTAAGTAAATTAGCCATTGAAAGCATTAGTGGTATAAGTAAGTTTTTTTATAAAAATGGGTATTGAATGTTGCGAGAAAACATGATTTTCATTCTATTCAATGCAAAGGTGGTGTAAGTTCCATTTACCAAATGACCCTACAGAGTGCAGCACACGGAATGAAAATAGCCATATGTTTTATGCATAAGTGGTGCAAGACGTAGAATATAGGGTTCGTTGCTATCTTTATAAGATGTGCATAATCTCAAAATGAGTTCTGATGGTAAAATAGGATGTCGTTATGATTCAGATGCAGGCGAAGAATATGTTCAATCTTTGAAGATATTCGTTGTAACCAGAGGTGAAGAGTTCAGTAACCAAAGACGAAGACAATGAACAAAAAGGATAACGAAAAAGAAATGAAGAAATATGAAAAAGAAATTTTTAAAAAGTTATTAGAAATTTTGGCTACATAGACGTAAAAGGGAAAACAGTATCCCAGAAAGTATTATGTAGAGATAAAAAACCTTCTTCACTTTCTTGCGTGTAGCCCATTTCATCCTTTGTAAAAAGAAGGGTAAAGAACAGGAAATAAACATAAGGGCAATAAACATCGAATCATGAACTGTATCTAACCGTTAGTACCATTGTAAGAAGCAGTATAAGAAAGGGTAGAGATAGAATTATGATGTAGTGTTAGTGCCACCCTATGGGAAGAGGTGTCGTAACTGGTTTGGCAAAAGTTTTTACTAAGTCCGGCAACATACAAGCGAATATTCTGTTTTGTTAATTTTATTGTTATCTATCTTTTAAGGATTGCAAATGTCCACTCTTTATTTGTTTTGCACCCTGAAATTGATTTTGTAATGTTTTTCATTTCCTTCTATTAGAATCGGTAATAATATACGTTTTTTATTCATTCAATCAAGTTTAAATACATTTTTTTAAAATATAATGGAAGATAATTGATACTAACAGTTCTTTTTAATATTTATTGATTAATTAAAATTTAAAAAGCTGATGTCTCGGTCGGATTTGAACTGAATGACTTCATGTTTGAAATGCAGCACGAGCCAACTTTGCCATTGCTAAAAACCAATTACTTAAGGATGTATATGAAATTATAAGAGAAAGGTCTTTGCAATAATGAATACCTAACCTAACCTAAGAGACGGATAGAATGAGAAATTATAGACCATCAGTTTCATGAATTAGTACAAAAAAGCGAATAGATAGTACAAACAGAAATAATAGCCCAACACCATATACTGTATAGAGAGGAAAATGGAAAAATCTACAAGGAAATTCCCTTTCTATTTTGGCACTTAATAATGTGATTTCGTCATAAGTAGATACATATTTATAATAATCGCGATTATAAAATAAAAAGAAACTCAAATAAAATATTTCTTTGATTAACTCAGTAGTAATTGACTTAATTTTTTTTATATTACTTGTTTAATACTGTATTTATGACATATATATTACAGGTCTTTATGTAACTCTCTTCTCTTTTCTTCAAATCATGAGCTTAGGCTATTATAGCAGAGAAAGGCTTTTGAAAAGGTCTTGCTCTACATATTTCACACTGATTATTGTATGATTGTAGTATATACACTGAAGTAAACAAACTTCTTGTTTTCTTTCTGAAGGAAGGATGATTCACAGTCATCAGTTCTGTCGTTATTTCGCCTGCGTCTAGTTTTATTTTTGTACAAATGCACTGGAATGCAAAATAGAGGTCTAATTCATGTTGAGTTCCAGATTTCCAACGAGTGATTTGTTCTTTGGTTAAATACGTTCCAAGTACGTTTTGTTATACACCATCTATTGGTCGGTAAAATAATACAGGAACTATCGCTATTTTTCATTCACAGGCGAGTTTTCGATATGAACCGACCAGTCTTTGATGGCACAGCGGATTTTAAGTTTCAGTGACTATTTGAAGGGTTGTTATGAATGTATTATGAATGTAGTGTTAGTGGCCGCTCTATGAGAGGATATAAAGGTAGCATATAAAGGCTGTTGAAAAGGTCTTGTTCTACGTATTTCAATAATCACTAATTATTATGTCTAAGTCACCAAACTTCCTTTTGTCTTTCACAGGAAGGATGAGTAACAGCCATCAGTTTTGTCGTTAATTTGCCTTCGTCCGGTTTTATTTTTTTACAAAAAAAAATAATAATAAACATTGGGATGCAAAATAGAGGTATATTTATTTCATTTTGAGTTCCAGCATTCTGCCGAGTGTTTTTTTTGATTAAATGCGTTGCAAATAGTTTTTGTTACAGATGGGCCATCCATCTAAAAAAACCTTATACCATCTTATACTCTGGTATAAGTAGGTGTGCGTTATGTCTCTCCTATATCCTCTACCAGGGGCTCTATATCCTTCCCTTAACCCTATGGCCTTAATTTAACCTTCCTTATCCTCCCAATTAACACCCGGTATAAGTAGTTGTAATTTATGACTCCCCTGTAACCTCTACCATGGACTCTATATCCTTCCCTTAACCCTACGCCCTTCATTTATCCTTCCTTATCCTCCCTATTAACACCCGGTATAAGTAGGTGTACTTTATCTCTCCCCTGTATCCTCTACCATGTGCTCTATATCCTTCCCTTAAATCTACGCCCTTCATTTAACCTTCCTTATCCTCCCTATTAACACCCGGTATAAGTAGGTGTACTTTATCTCTCTCCTGTATCCTCTACCATGTGCTCTATATCCTTCCCTTAAGCCTACGCCTTTCATTTAACCATCCTTATCTTCCCTATTAACACCCGGTATCAGTAGGTTCACTTTATCTCTCTCCTGTATCCTCTACCATGTGCTCTATATCCTTCCCTTAAGCCTACGCCTTTCATTTAACCTTCCTTATCCTCCCTATTAACACCCGGTATAAGTAGGTGTACTTTATCTCTCTCCTGTATCCTCTACCATGTGCTCTATATCCTTCCCTTAAGCCTACGCCTTTCATTTAACCATCCTTATCTTCCCTATTAACACCCGGTATAAGTAGGTGTACTTTATCTCTCTCCTGTATCCTCTACCATGTGCTCTATATCCTTCCCTTAACCCTAAGCCCTTCATTGAACCTTCCTTATCCTCCCTATTAACACCCGGTATAAGTAGGTGTACTTTATCTCTCTCCTGTATCCTCTACCATGTGCTCTATATCCTTCCCTTAAGCCTACGCCTTTCATTTAACCATCCTTATCTTCCCTATTAACACCCGGTATCAGTAGGTTCACTTTATGTCTCTCCTACATCCTCTTCCATGGGATCTATATCCTTCCCTACCCCCTACGCCCTTCATTTAAGCTCCCTTATCCTCCCTATTAACACCCGGGATAAGTAGGTGTACTTTATGTCTCTCCTATATCCTCTACCATGGGATCTATATCCTTCCCTTAACCCTACGCCCTTCATTTAACCTTCCTTATCCTCCCTATTAACACCCGGTATAAGTAGGTGTACTTTATGTCTCTCCTATATCCTCTACCATGGGATCTATATCCTTCCCTTAAATCTACGCCCTTCATTTAACCTCCCTTATCCTCCCTATTAACACCCGGTATAAGTAAGTGTACTTCATAACTCCCCTGTGTCCTCGACCATGGGCTCTATATCCTTCCCTTGATCCTAACTATATCCAGTTATTTTTTTATCCTTCAATCATGTACTGGTTGAATACCCTAAAACCTTTTGAAAAATGATGTTTTTGTAATTTTAGAGGTTGATATAACTGAATCCCCATGTTTATATATCCAAATAAATCCAAGAAATGTAATCATATTTGAATAAGAACCGTAAATCGTCCATAATTAACGTATAAATGTGACATCTATATTGATTTAATTATTTATATTTTACCTATTACACACTCCATACCACACATTAAAGACCCAGTAAGATATACGAGGAGCCCGTTGTAAGATATGCCTTATAAATTGTAAACGTTTCCGTCTGACATCGACATCGTTTCTATTTACCGATAATAAATCGTCATCGTCAACTGTATGACATCTCTATTACCGAGATCTGTCATCCACTATGGAAGCACTATACGATTACAGTACAACCATCAATACTAGATTCCATCCGGAAGTCGGCCTATCATCTGTCAATGCCTGCTGTATCTTACAGCCTTCATATCGATTAATTGAAACAACCTTTCGACTCTTGCCGTCTGTCAACTCGCTTTAATTGCTTTAGGAGAACATTAAAGTTTTGGCAGTACACTTTATATTGTTGATTAAAAAAATGTAGTGGTGAATACTGAACGATTTTTTAACAATCAAATCTTTTATATTGTTACTATGGACTTTGATATTTATATTAAGGACAGATTTCAGATGGTTTCTTGGTTCTAGATTACGTTTTAACGATGAAAAACTGTGATCTAGACATTGCCTTCAAAAATGAAAAAAATTAAAATATCAACAAAATATTTGACCAATCGTTGTAGAAATGGTTATCTTGCTTCTTCTGATAAAATATAAAATACTAACAAAATAGTGTTGACCTAATCCCTAATGATATGGACAATTCGCTTCCTCTGCCTAATAAAGTATAACATACTTATCTTATCGTACTATATTTTATGACTGAAAATTGGGCGATAAATTTATTACATATTTTAAACTATATGAATAGATACACAGTATCAGGAGCACAGTGGTACAATATATTACAATAAAAATATTAGAAAGAATCCCAATTCAAAAAAAAAAAAAAAAATTGTAGTATTGTGGTTCTTCCTAATATTTTCATTGTAATATATAAATTGAAAATAGTCCATTCATTAATCATCACGTAAGTCTTTGGATGATTGTTTCATGTATTTTCATTGAAAATAGTCGAATATGCAAAAATTCGGCACAATTAGAAATTAGGAAATATGCGAAAGAGTCGGTTGAGGATTTGAACCTAGTTAAAATTTTATTCTATACTTTTTCATATCTCAATTTTAAGGTAAAACCGTATTATTTTCGAGTCGTATAGTCATCTCCTTATGGAGTATCGGGGAGCTAGTTGTAAAAATAATTTCTACTTTTCAATGAAATTTACTATTCACAAACATACTGAGTTAAATATCTGCGTTTACTTAGAGATTACACGTTAAAATGTTCCAACGGACCCAACATCCGCCAAAAACCAAACCGACTGACGCGAGGTGACGTCATGGAAGTGAATCTCAGCTAATTACATCCCGAATGTTATTGCTCGCGATGAGTCTGTAGAAGCGAAGTGGGTCTTCTGATTGCGCCAGAATCTGAGGTGCCAACATAGAGACGGTTAACCGCAAAAACTCAGATGCCTCGGTGGATTGAATTACTAACAGTTAGTATTTATATCACATTCAATCCTCCCACTCGTTGGCATCTTTCCTTTATTTAGAATATAAACAATGAAAAACCTTCAGGCAAAATATTAAAACCGCTCATAACAATCCTAGAAACATTTCTCTAACAGTATCGTAAGGTCTCATCTGAACTCATGATGAATTTGTACGAACTTTCATAATGAAGCTAAATGAATTTGTATTATTTCAATTAAAATTTACACAGCTGTACTGCACAATTATTATAGTACTTTTCTTATTGAATTATAGGAAACGTATACACGTTACTGTGAAAGATGAATGTTGACTCATTTGATCTTTACCGACTGTTGGTAGAAAATATAGATTCTGTAGTAGACACAGAAAATATGTCGACGAAACGATTTCTTAACGATTTTCAAATGTACTGACTTTTATAGTAAGATATACATTAAATTACAGTATACCTATATGTAGATTGTCCCAGGAAAAAGCCGGTAAACTATCAGGACTTGTTCTTTAGGTGAAAAAGTTCGAATAATCATTGCTTAGGAAATGGTTTGTTAATGAGATGCAATTGGAGACAGGTGTTATCAGTTCAGATATATAAACACCTACTGCAGCTATAGGTTCAGGGCAGTTTCATTTAATTTGTCAGGTAATTGCACTACATTTTACACCTTAAATATAATCTAACAAATTTTAATATGGTTTGATTGTAACGGGAAGGGAGACTGAAATCTAGGGGAAATCTTTCGGTAGCTGAACTCGTTAACGAAGAGTTTTCTAACCTAACTGTATTTTAACTATTTTCACTAAATTCGCCTGAGGAACAAGCCCTTAAAGTATCCTCGTTTCTCATTCGGACACTCTGTATAATGTACAAATATGAACATAGAATCTTAATCTGACGAGTCTATTGATTTGTGACACTGTTCACGCTTGAAAAAGGTTCCTAAAAAACTTCAACCTTCAAAAAAATTCACTTTTCAAAAACGTTCATTCCTCAAAATAAGTCCACTGTTCAAATGTTTTACCCCTTAAAAACTTTTACCCTTCAAAATAGTTCACCCTTCAAAAATGTCCATGCTTCAAATGCTTTACCCTTCAAAAAAAAGTTCACCCTTGAAAAACAGTTCACTTTTCAAAAACGTTTACCCTGCAATAAATGTACACCCTCCAAAAATTTTCATTCTTTAAAAAAAGTTCGCATTTCAAATAGGTAACACTACAAAAAAGATGACCCTATTGAAGGTTCAACCTTCAAAAAAAGTTTACTCTACAAAAAACGTTACCCTTCGAAATAAGCTCACCCATTAAATACGTTTAATTTTTTCAAAATGAGTCCACTCTTCAAATGTTTTACCCATTAAAAACGTTTACTGTTCAAAAACCCTTCAAAAACGTTTTCCCTTCAAAATAAGTTCGCTCTTCAAAAGAGTGTATCCTTCAAAAAAGTTTTCCCTTCAAAAACGTTTACCCTTCAAAAGAGTGTATCCTTCAAAAACGTTTACCCTTCAAAAGAGTGTATCCTTTAAAAACGTTTACCCTTCAAAAGAGTGTATCCTTCAAAAAAGTTCACTCTTCAAAAGAGTGAATCCTTCAAAAATGTTCACTCTTGAAAAGAGTGAATCCTTCAAAAACGTTTTCCCTTCAAAATAAGTTCACTCTTCAAAAGAGTGAATCCTTCAACAAAGTTTACCCTCCAAAGTAAGTTCACTCTAAAAAAGAGTGTATCCTTCAAAAGTTTACCTTTTAAAAACAGCCTCTTTTCAAATAGTTTAGTCTTTAAACAAGTTCACACTTCGAAACAGGTTCAGTTTTTAAAATTATTTATCCTTCAAAAACGTTCACCCTTCAAATAATGTTGACACTGTAGGTATAGATCTATTGAATAGAAATATTTCCTGTTTTAAATAAAAAACATTGAAGTAAGTGCACTATTTATAAAAGCACTTTCGACTCTACCCAAGTTAATAAACTCAACCTCGCTGCACGATATCCCCTTACCGTAATGACTATACACAATAGAGGTTACGACATTTTGTATCGCAAAAGCACTCCGATCTAGGTAATAAGATAGAATAGCAAGGCTCCCTTCAGATAGGCAACTAGACCGTAATTAAACCAACTCGCAATAAAAATAATTGTATATAATAATATAGAAGGCGCTGGTTTTTACTTCGCAGGGATGGATTAGTTTGTTACAATTAGTTCGGCTTGGAACAAGGACACGACATTATCAGTCACTAGGCACTGCCCACATGATCGCTGTTAAGCGTAACCTCTAAATGTCAAATTTGGCTTTTCTGATTTTATATAAGCTCTAAACAGATACAAGACACGTTCTTACTAATTATAGGTTCTTAATATTATTTTAAAGGTAAAAGGAAACAATACATTGAAACCAAGAGTCCCTTTTCGTAGACATATTTACACCAAATTGCATTACGCTTTTATTTTCGCTTTCATATTTTTACTCAAGTAGTACGTTCAAAACAAACAAGGGATTTCAAGTGTTATAAAATATAAATAATCATCAAATAAATAATATAAAATGAAAAAATGTTGAACGTAACCTCAATGTAACAACACACACACGCGCGCGCGCGCACACACACACACACACACACACACACATACACACACACACACACACACACACACACACACAAACACACAATGGCGGATGAAAACAAGTACTACCCCAAGTGGGCACCGGTAATACCGGGAATCCCACCAGTGGTTCCGACCTGGTGCAAGCCCGGGTGACCGCTGCAGGCTCCGCGGATTTTGGGGGGAGCCAATCATCCATTCAAGGAAATACTGCAGGATTGGACCACTTGGATCCTGTAGCACAAAATACTACAAGCGATGTAGAAGAGGAAATGTGGCGGAAACACCAGGAAGCCATTACTGAGCTTCTGAAGCTGCTACGCGATAGAGAGAAGAGGACGGTGAATAACGTAACACGTTCCCTTGCAAACAAGGTACAGGAATCCTTTAAACGAATCCTGCGGCAAAGGACCCAAAAGGCAGCCATGAAAACTACAGAGTTGTGGGCAATAAATCAACAGGGAGATGCGAGAAGGGAACTGTTCAAAACACCAGTAGGGGAAAGAACGGTCGGTGGACGACACCTGGGTCAACCAACTATCGATATCCTAGCGAATAATAGTACAGCCAAAAAGACGAAGCAGCGCTCCCCGCTTATGGCAGACCCTGACAGAGTTACCAAGAAGGCGTCTATGGGAGAAAAAGCGCAACAGGCGGCTGGACAGACCCACATGAATGAGCAACAACAGAAGGAGTGGAAACCAAAGAAGGAACACGAAGAAGAGCAATGGAAGCAGGTTACGGGAAAGAAAAAGCGTGCTAAAGAGAAACGGACATTACCTGGGGCCCTTCTCATCAGCGTACAAAACGACGCTTCATACGCCGACATTCTAAAGAAGGTGAAGGAAGGTCTCCAAGGGAATGAACTGGAGGGCAATATCGACAAGGTCAGAAGGACAAGGAACGACCAATTGCTGATAGTCCTCAGCAGAGAAAACCAGGGATAAGTTGGAACCCCTCCAAAAAAGGATGACTGAAGTACTTGGGGATAAGGCAGTGGTAACTGGAAAGTACCATGAAGTGGAGCTCCTAATTAGGGACATTGAAGAGACAACCACTAAATCAGAAATCAAAGCAGCCCTTCAAAAAGTAGCAGGTAGCGAGTGCACAATTGTGGATAGCTCCATAAGAGCTCTGCGACCGGCCTACAGGGGAACCCTAACTGCTTCTGTCAGACTGCCAGTTGAGGTGGCTCGTAGCGTCCTAGGCGAAAAGGGCAGAATCCGAATAGGACTGGTCAATTGCTCTGTGAAGGAGGTAAGAAGGCCGTTAAAGTGCTTTAAGTGCTGGAACTCAGGGCACATGGCTGGATACTGCACGAGCCAAATCGAAGATCCAGCCTTTGTCTCAAGTGTAGCCAGGTGGGCCATAAAATCGCCGACTGTCCGAATGAACCGTGCTGTCTCCTATGCTCGGAGGGAGAAAGAAATTCCGATCACATAGCGGGTAGCTATAAGTGCACTCTCTTCCATGAGAAGAACAACAGTAAACCCGGCAGCCGAAAATGAGAATATTACAGCATAATCTGAACCATTGTGAGGCCGCACACGATCTACTGACCCAACTGGTCAGAGAGATGAAAATTGACCTAGTGACTATGGTGGACCCGTACACTAGGCTCAAAACACAAGCATGGATTACCGATGCCACGGGAAAGGCTGCTATATGGTCGTGCAATGACCGCCCCTTTGAAGACCAGCCAGATAGCACCCAAAGAGGATATGTGAGGGCTAAGCTTGGAGGAGTGCATTTTTATAGCATATATGCTCCGCCCAGCCTAAACACCAGTGAATTTACGGACCTGCTTGACAGGCTAGTAAAGGATGTCAAGGAACACTCCCCCAGTGTGATAGCTGGTGATTTTAATGCCTGGGCATTGGAGTGGGGCAGCAAGAAAACGAATGAAAGAGGAAATAAAACGCTCCAGGCGATGTCCTTCTTGGACATGGTCCTCCTGAATACCGGAACCCTCCCGACATTTGAGAGGAATAGTGGAAGCTCAATCGTTGATCTTACATGGGCTAGTCCCAGCTTGACCAGGGGGGGCAATGCCTGGACGGTACATGATATTTTCAATATGAGCGACCATCGGGTCATCAGCTTTGAAGTGATGGGGGAACAGGTTAAGAAGGGGCCCTCACGTAAAAGGACGAACCTTAAAGGATGGAACGCTAGTAAATTCGATGCGGAGCTATTCCAAGTGGCCTTCAATAGCGAAGCCATTACAGCAAATGATGCACAGAATGAGATGAAGGAAGTAATGTGCAGAGTTGCCGCTGCATGTGACGCCACAATGACGCGAAAGCGTCCGAGAAATGATCACCCTCCCATGTATTGGTGGAATAATGACATCGCCAACAGTCGCCAGGAGGTCATCCGAGCAAGAAGAAGCGTCACTAGAGGCAGGAAAAAACCGAACTATATTGACCGGAAGGAATCCTATAAAGCTGCGCGGCTCAAACTGGTTAAGGCCATCAAAAGCAGTAAGGCACACTGCTGGCAAGAACTAGTGGAACAGGTAGAAGGTGACCCATGGGGCAGACCATATAAAGTGGTTATGAAAAGTGTAAAACCTCAATCACAGGCCTCACCCACCTGTCCGGTTCTATTGGGGAGGATTGTCACGGACCTCTTCCCGCGACAACAACAGCTACAGATAGGTAACTTCTGCACTGACGAGCCGGTCCCACCGATAACATTAGAGGAGCTAATGTCTGCGAGCTCAAGATTGAGAAACAATAAGGCACCAGGACCCGACGGTATCCCGAACATTGCCCTGAAAAGAGCCATAAATATAGCGCCAGGGATGTTCCTACATATGTACAATAGATGCGTACAGGAAGGGCACTTTCCTACCAAATGGAAGCTGCAGAGACTTGTCCTTTTGTCAAAAGGAAAAAAAGCCACCGGACGAACCATCATCCTATCGTCCACTCTGCATGCTTGACTCGGCGGGAAAGATTCTTGAGCGGATTATGTATACAAGAATAGAGGAAATAGTTGAAAAGCATCTGTCAGATAGTCAGTATGGTTTTCGCAGAGGAAGGTCAACGGCTGATGCGATTAATATGGTAGTTAGCACAGCAAAGGATGCGACTACAGGAGACAGATGGACTGATGGTGAGAAAAAATACTGCGCAGTAGTCACTCTGGATATGCAAAATGCATTCAACTCTGCAAGGTGGGGTAGAATAATGGAAGCACTGGACCAGTTCGATGTCCCTAAGTACATGCAGAAGTTGGTGGCCAGCTACTTCACTGACCGACTTCTGCAATATGACACAGATGAGGGACAAAAAATGTATAAAGTTAGTGGAGGAGTGCCACAGGGCTCGGTCCTGGGACCGCTCTTGTGGAATGTAATGTACAACGGTCTCCTTGAAGTGAAGATCCCGAGAATGGTATCGCAGGTCGCGTTTGCAGACGATGTCGCCCTGGTGATTGTGGGAAAGTTCCTGGAGGACATACAAAACCTGTTTAACGAAACATTCAGGAAATATGCCGACTGGATGAGGGAAGCAGGACTCAAGATAGCAATGCATAAGACAGAGGTAGTACTCATAACTAGCAGGAAGAAAAGGGAAACAATTACACTGCAAGTTGGGGAGCATGTGGTTGAGTCCAAGGCGTCAGTACGATACTTAGGAGTAATGATAGATGCACGTCTTAACTTCAAGGATCAAGTAGTGCATGCCAGCTCCAGGGCGGCAGCAGTTGGAGGAGCATTATCCCGCATCATGCCGAATGTGGGTGGTCCTAAACCAAGAAGACGAGCGCTCCTTGGGTCAGTTGTGACATCAATACTGACCTATGGTATTGCCATTTGGGCAAAAGCACTAGAGCTACAAGAATGCCAAAGAAGAATATACCCAGTTGGCCGGCAAATGGCATTAAGGATCACCAGCGCGTTTAGGACTGTCTCTAGGGACGCTGCTCACGTGATCTCGGGACTACTGCCGATCGAGATTATTGCAGAGGAATATAGGAGACGGTATCGACGAAGAACGCAAGAACCGGTGGAGGCAAAAGATTCCAGAACAAGGGAAAGGGAGAAGAGTCTACAACGATGGCAAGTGGAGTGGGATGGTTCTGAAAGGGGCAGGTGGACCCACCAGCTCATCCCACGGATAGCGGAATGGACCAACCGTCAGCACGGTGATCCCAACTACTACCTGACGCAGCTACTTACTGGACATGGATGCTTTCGACAATACTTATATAAGTATAAGCAAGAGGACTCACCAAATTGCCCAGTATGTCATGGAACAGAAGAGGACGCGAGGCATGTGTTCTTCACATGTCCAAGATTTGACCCACAGCGAAGAGAATTCGAAAGGCTAACCAACGTGGCGATTACGCCAGAAAATTTAGTAGAGCAAATGCTCGTATCAGAAACTATATGGAACGCCACAATGGACTTCACCAGAGAAGTGATTACAGAACTGCGGAAGGAAGAAAAGAAAAGGAAAGTACACCCAGCTAATAGTTAGTGGGGGACGTAGGTAAGGAAAAAGATGGGAGAGCGTAAGCGCTAATGCCGCCCCGTGAAGTAGTGCCTAGCGGCGGTCCCGCGGGGAATTAAGGCTTTTGGAAAGAGGAGAAGGGGGGTTTTTTAGTCGGTAGGCGTCTCGGCTCCAAACTGAGATGAATCCGACACTACCCATAACATCGGGTGTCTCTTAAAGATTTTTCCCCTACCTCCTTAAAAAAAAAAAAAAAACACACACACAAACACACACATACACACACACACACACACACACACACACACACACACACACACACACACACACAAACACACACACATACACACACACACACACACACACACACACACACACACACACACACACACACACACACACATTAATACTCTTGTGAATTACAATATACCTAGAAAGTCTCTTGGGTTTGGTTATAAAAAAATAACTAGACTAAGGATAAAATGAAATCGGGAAACGGTTAAATACACACAAAACTATGCCACGCAAGACGATACACATGTTTAGCCCAAATAGTAGATCTGGCAATACACCCTTGACCCATGATAAGTGACGAATTTATTTTTTTACAAATTACTGGTATTTTTTAAATAGGGTATATTTTTGTACACAAACAATATATGTACCTTTTTACCAGTATTTATACTTAACGTTTATTCATGCGCGACAAGTGATTTTGAAAACAAATCCATCTCAACTATTTACTCTGGATGATATTGTAATAGAGTAATACAGCGTACCATAATGCTGTTAAAGATTAATTTTTTCAGGATTATGCTTTTAAACTACAGTATGCTTATGTCTCTAGCAACATGATTTATGACTCTTGAAAAACTTGAAATCACCTGTTTCTTGATTAGAACATATGTTCAATAACGTGGGTGAAATGGATATAATTGTATGTGACCACATTTTGGTACCCTGGTTTCATGATTTCGGTGTCCAGTTACCACACTGGGTATTCTGTATCACATGTTGGGTGTCCAGTTACCACACTGAGTATCTTGGTATCATGTGTTGGGTGTCTTCTTATCACATTGGGTATACTGGTACCACGTTTTGTCTGTCCAGTTAACACAATGGGTATCCTGGTATTATGTTTTGGGTGTCTAGTTACCACACTAGTTATCCTGGTACCACGTTTTGAGTGTCCACTTACCACACTGGTTATCCTGGTACCACGTTTTGTCTGCCCAGTTACCACACTGGGTATCCTGGTACCACGTTTTGTCTGCCCAGTTACCACACTGGTTATCCTGGTACCACGTTTTGTCTGTCCAGTTACCACACTGGGTATCCTGGTATCATGTTTTGGGTGTCTTTTTACCACATTTGGGTATCCTGGTACCACGTTTTGTCTGCCCAGTTACCACACTGGTTATCCTGGTACCACGTTTTGTCTGTCCAGTTACCACACTGGGTATCCTGGTATCATGTTTTGGGTGTCTTTTTACCACATTTGGGTACTCTGGTACTACGTTTTGTGTACCCTGGTACCACATTTGTGTACCTTGGTATCACTTTTCGGATTTCCTGTTGCTACATAATGAGTATAGTAGTATAACGTTTTGGGTTTCATGGAACTACTTGTGAATTCAAATTATTTTCTTCTTCATCTGTCAAATTCAAATAAATTTCATAGATTCTGAGAAGCTTTTTGACCTCGGTATAATATTAAATAATATATTTAGATACATAGGTTTTTATTTTGAACATTTTTCGTAATCATAGTACCGCTATCTCGCTCAGAATAAAAGTATAAACTTCTTGTCATAAAAAATAAGAATTAATTAAAATTATATTAAGGTTAAATAATTTATTAAAATTTGTCTTATATTTTTACTGTAATGGATTATACTTATTCTATATCTTAAACCAATTCTTAAAATATTTTTTAAAATTTTCAAAACAATCCTAATTAATCTGTAAGTTTATGGTATTAACATATTTAAAAATTTGTCTTTTAAATTTATGAATCTATTTTGCCACTGCTCTAAATTACTAGTTGTTTTAATTCAGATAATTTTAAGTTTAAAATAGGTATAATTGGCTAATATTTTCATTTATTACAACATTCCATACACAAAGCAAAATAAACTACGAGTTTTACAAAGACCTGTAATAAATAAAAACCTCATTATATAAGCTAGTAAAATACACGGAATTTCTAAATATAAAGGACATTAGATTTTAAAACTATTTAAACCTGTCCTCCAAATATCCTCTAAGTGAAAACAGCTGTTGTACGAAATCATACATTTTGTATATTTTAATCAAATAAACAATATTTCTGAAGATATAGGAAGTTTTATCTTAAAATGAATAAATTTAAGCTCCAATTAACCTCAGAGTGAAGATAAAAACAACTGTTAGCATTGATCTCTGCCATGTTTTGTTTTCGATAAACCTCGGAACAGTTCGTACTTTAGTCCGAGTATTTTTCTTGCTAATACGTTTGAGAAAAGTCATTTCTAAAACTAAATTTCGAAATTGTTTTTACAATAATATTGAATTATATAGCTTAATGCCCTTATGTAATTTTTTGCGCGATATATTATTACAAAAGAAGTGGTCCAAATCTTAAAATTGAGTCACTTTTAGAATTATTTATGTAGCTGCTACCAAAGATAAAGAGGCATCATCAGAATGTCAACGAATCTCAGCGGTTTTGCTATTCTTTATTTTGTTACATAGCCAGTCACTTTAACTGAAGCTTGCATGTTAAATATTTTCTAATCTTATTACATTATCCATAATATACTGCGGATTTAATTTATATAAAACTGAGGCTCTCAAACTTTCAGGCTCCACGTCACTCTTATCACATTGAAATGAGGTGGAAACTCCTCGATTTAAATTTGGTGAAGTATTACAATCTAAGTATGAACCTGTAGCTGGTAAGGCGAATTAACCATCAGACAATTTTATTTACTTTTTCACATAAATGTTTATATAATATGTAAATATATTTACCACA
>JBAIZL010000001.1:160548220-160583220 GCA_036971475.1 Prosapia bicincta
TGTGTGTGTGTGTGTGTGTGTGTGTGTGTGTGGGTGTGTGTGTGGGTGGGTGGGTGGGTGGGGGTGGGGGTGTGGGGGGGAGGTGAGTGTGTGTGTTGGTTGTGTGCCAAAGCACCCTTGTATATAAATTTTCTTCTTCAATCCAGTAAAAGGTCTTTCAATGTCTTTATCTTTTGAATATTTCTTCTCTTCCTTCAATCCCGACTGTTTACTTTGTACATTCATCCACATGTTACACTCGCTAGTGTATTTGTAAGAAAGAAAGATGGTGTCACTTGAAGAAAGGAAACGAAAGCTATCCAAAAGGCAAGGCAGTTATACTTTTGTCCAAGCGTACAATATGCTACGATTTTCTAAAATCCAGTATGTGGAACCATTCGCCTAAGAATCTAACCTCAAACTCAAGGCATTCATAACCAAGTGACGTCGAGAAGAAGGTTTTGGTATTGCATGTAAGAACTCCAACGCCTTACTGTAAGGTTGGACTGGTCATCGGCAAGGCCGTAGGACAAGACCAGTGCTCGAATTACCTAGGGCCTAGGGTTTCTGCCGATGAGGAGATAAAGAAGTATTTGTAAATGATTTAAACATAACCTCCATGTACCCTCTAAGAGAAGATGAAAACAGTATTTCCTATTAAGCGCTACGTTCTTGTGTGACGTTATACTTCTGCAATTCTATTCCCGTCGGAATAGATCTTGCCAAATAATAATCTGTGACATCAGAACGTATAGTTTAGTCAGTAATTATTTTATATTATAAAAACAAACCTTACGTTTAAACATATTGAAATAAAAACATATAAGTAAAACATATTAATGAACAATATGTTAAACTCTACTTGATGAACGTTCTTTAACTACTTGTGCATGTTGAAGAATTGGGATATTTAGAAAGAATGACGTCACTAGTCCATGATTACGTCTTACCGGGTCAGTGTACCGGGTCCCATGCAATGTCTCCCATATTGCACAATTACAGTGATGCAGACAAAACTTAATAGCCACTTTCTTTTCCTCTTGCCGCTAGAGTTCGCTGTTTATAATGTCTGTCTCGATTTAATGACGAAACTTAGTCTCTTTTAAATAGAAGCATCAGATCGGCTGAGTTGTGTAAGATATTACATTCATTTGCTTTGTTTTATTTTAAAAATCGATCAATCTTATTTTTAGTATAAACTTCGACAAAAACCGACTTAGAAGTTTGACAATGCCAAATAGCTTTACTAAAAACAAATAATGTAAGCAAGAGAAAAGATTCAAAACAAATTGATAATAAAATAAAACCATTTATCCCATAAGGAGTTAAAAAGGAGGTTGAAAGTAAATGTTCAATTTTCCTTGGCTTTTTTCGTATATGTTGGTTTTTCCTAGAGAGCCACGAAACGTATACAATACCGAGGCGCGTATCCAGTGACTTGCTTTAGGGGGGGCGATCGATGCATTATATATATATATATATATATATATATATATATATATATATTATATATGTGAGTGTGTGTGCGAGCGCATGCGTGTATGTAAAAACATGTAACAAAAATGCTTAAAATTTGAAAATATCTAATGATTTTAATTTTCATAAGTATTATTTATTTAACAATATAATCAAATATATATAAATTAAAAATATATATAATCAAATAAAAAATAAATTGTTATAAAAATTGTTTTTTAATTAATATAAGTAGTTATTCTTCCAACACGAACAATTCCGGAGTCAACTGCGAATATTAACGCTTGCAAAATTACGTATTGAAAATCATATGTTCGAGACTAAGCTTCACTAGCGCTATCTGTTGTTAAAACTTTTAGACGTTTACGAGGGTATGCCGAGGGAACGCGTCACATTTTCAAATTAAAAATTAAAATTTTATTTTTTATTTACAATAAAAGACGAATTAACCTAGGTACATTAAGTTAAAATTCGAGCGTATTTATAAACATAGACTAGCATTTGATAAGTGATTCTATTTTTGTAACTATTCAAAGAGCATTACAATGTTACAAAATTATTATTATATTTATTACTGTTAGGATTTTATATTTGGGAATATATATTAACTTAATTGTCGATAAAAGTCCTAATTTAATAATATATTGTCGATTTTTAACCCAAAGTTCTTGAAGGTTGGGGGGCGATCGCCTCATCGCCCCCCCCCCCTTGTATACGCGCCTGAATACCGTACGTATTATAACGTTTTTAACTATGACAATTTTAAAATTTGAATTTCAAATAGATCCTAGTAAATCAAACTAATTAAAAAATGTAGCTTGAGTAATTATCAAGTGACTATATACTTTAGATAAAAATATTTAACGTAACTTATTGAGAAAATATAATTCTCCTAAAAACTCTAAACTTATTGCTAATAAACAATGCCTAGAGTAACATAACCTAAGAGTAATAAAACAGCTGTGGTATTAAATCATATGTTATTACATAATGTAATTAAGTATACGTCATTTCTGAACGTTTAAGAAATTGCATTTGAAAATGATTTAGACATAACCTCAATATAAAGACGACAAGAGCTGTTAGCATTAAGGAGTGTATATTTTGTAGATTTCGTAATTAATAGTATTAATAGCTCATTAAGTTTACTAACACTTGGTATGAAGGGGAATTATGGGTATTAGGTAGGAGAGTGAAATAATCCAGTCTTGTATAGGCAAAGTCCCTTCCTTGGAAAACAGGGATAATAGAGAGGTCGTACTTAGATGGGCGTACTGCGTAGTTGGCAGGAATTAGGTAAATAAATTAAACAATAGCAGTCATTAATTAAATGAGGTAAATTATTCAAATTTTTTACCACTCAAAGCGAGAAATGTATAAATGATGAGGTTAAAAAAACGATTGTATAATGAACGTCATTAATCCCGTGCAAAATGGTTTCACTTTTCCTCCTAGATCGTTCGACACTGGCAGTCTCAACGTAATTATGCACGATATATATATAACTTTCTACATTGGCGAACTATTCTCTCATGGACTGAAGGGTTTATATAGATGTGGTGTAGCTTTTATTACAACTTAACACATCCGATACTATTGTAACTGTCAGATCTGTTGCACTCGCTCTGATGTCTGGAAAGTCCTGTTGGCGAACGTTCTCTGTGTTTTCCCCCATTTTCCACTACATGACTGACTCGTTTTACCGTTAGACTAACTTATATGAGAATATCTTCTTTATGAGGAAACAGCGGGGTCATCAGTGGCGGCAGGTACCTAAAACCTATGGGGGTTGCAAATCGTAAAAGTGTTGGTTTTTTTAACGCAAAAAATCGTAGTGATACAAAGATAAATAGCTGTTATAGGGAAAATAGATAGATACTGCTTAATACTTTGTGATTTATTTTATTGGAGGAAATATATTGGCATTTTTTATTTTATTCTTACTTATTTAAGACACCGGATCTCAAGACATGGATTTATTTATAACAATTTCAATTCATTCTCAACTGTAAATCTCAACAAACTTGGAGCGAAGATGCGTCTCTTTAGACAGAGCCGATCTTAAACGAACACTCCCGAGGTTGCACCGCGTCTGCAACCTAATGGATCCTGTCTCGCTGTTTTAGTCTGTTTGGACCTTCTAATGCTTTTTCTGCATTAGGAGTGACGTAACTGGGTGTTGCAGGTTTTCCTGCAACCAGGCCAAATGAGATTATCTGTGACTGAGCCAACGGTTACACTATCGCTACAGTTCTGACGTTTTTATTATTATTTATAATGACGGATCATGTTATGTGATGAACAATCGCTCGTAACAATGTACATAAATCTTACATAATAAATATATTTATTTCATTTTTGCTAATGATCTCTGGTTTGAGGTTTGCGCAAGTGTGCATCTGCTCACGACTAGCCATTGATTTTTATCGACCTCTCAGGACATTATTGCTGCAATAAAAAGTTTACTAGGCGTTGCAGAACGTCCTCAAAATTACTCAAGAATAAAATAAACTCACTTTACAGCACGTTATAAACTTGAAGCGTCTTTTCAGAACAGAGTGTTATAATAAAATATAGCTACAAAATATCTCTTTAGGGTTTAGGTTTTAAAAAACTAACCCTTAAAGAAATGAACTTTATTAATGTTTGAAATGTAACGTGGCATCCGTCCAGTTCCGGTTATATAAAGGGCTCTTAAAGCACTGGTCCGGGTGCCCACATGATTTTCGACGGCAACCAATTGCATGACCCAAGCCCCTCTAGATTGCTCCCTTGAACTTTTAAAAAAGCAAACATATATATTGATATAAGAAATTTATTTATATTAGAAATATAAATTATAAAAAACAGTAAGAGTTCTATTTGACGAAATCGATCAATTTTTAAATATAATTCATTAAAAAAACTTCCGAAAAAAGGCAATTGTTTATAATACCATAAAACTTATATAGATGACAAGCCGAAAACACCACTATTTTCAAAACCCCGTTTTTTATAGTTCAAGACCCGAATTTAACGTCCCGTAAGTAATGGGCCTCCCATTTTTGTGGTCAATGGCTCCCATATACTAAAATCGGGCGTTGCCTCTATCTTGTGACATTTAATCCAAAAACCTCTCACTTTGTACGTGTATTGCATTACTGGCCACTTCATGCATCAACCGGTTAGCCAACGTCATGAAACCTATTCTAACCCGATATTTGGTGCCTGCATTTGTAACACAGCTATAATTTATTACTGGCTAGCGCTCTTTTCTTGAATTAATTAAATTTTACAAGAGATCCTAACATGAGGTTATTTTATTTTAACGTTACCTTTCTTGTTTTCTTGTGTTCCCGAAGGCTTCTTAATTAAAGGTAACATTATTTACAATAAGATACAGGCATGTGGGGTCAATATGAGTAGGGAAAATGCAATCAAAGTAGATTAAAAAACTAAAAAGGATTTTAGTACATTTAAAATGGTTAACAGAATTTCATCATTATTCTTGTAAAAAGCTCTTTTTGTTATAAATAATTGAATTTCTTGGTTTAATTTATTTTTAATTTTATAAAGTAAGGAATTATATCAAATTTCTTGATTACATAATTAACAATTACATAATTTGGAATTATATCTCATTTATTAATTCAATATTTTTAAAATTGTTCTTTTAAATTATAGAATAGTTATTTGTTACCAAACATAACGTCGAAAACAGATTAATTCAGTCAGCTACAGAACTTCAGTTTAGTAGGATTCTACAATGATAAGTCTAACGCCGTAGATATTTCAAATCCCTATCTTTAAGGAACAGTTCCTTGACTGGACAGGATTTTGGCCTGCACACTCCAAAATGCAGTATTTTTAACTCAAAAAGAAATACTTTCGTTCTAAACAAATACCTATATTTTATTACCTGTACACAAGTTTACTTTATGACTTCTAAATACGTCACTTCCATAATCAAGTCTCGTTTACATATTTTCATAGATACAAGTTGCCATGACAACGACAGTTCGCGAGACAGGGCTCGTCAAATGTAAATAAATAAGGCTTGTCATAATGTCGGTCGGTATGGGGAGCAGCTGTGCACAGTGGATTCTCGGAGTATTGCCAAGCTGCTCGGACGTACAGTGACAGACACCAGGGGACTGTTTAATCTGCACAAGTATGTCAGTTTAAATAACAACGGACTTAGGTGGGTCGAGGTGAATAGTTTAAGGCAAATTCATAGAAAGTACTAGGGTAAATAGTTACCCTTCTCCTCATGTTATAGTTCTTCACGTTAGAAGCGCATTGTCCAAACTAAAATATGTTTAGGTATCTAGTAGCTTTGCTATTTGGCAATGTATCACATCAACTGGATCGTTATGGTCCATGGTACGATTATGCCTCATCGTTCCTTATGGCTCATCGTTCCTTATGGCTCATAGTACGTTTAGATCTATGACGGTTATGCCTCACTGTTCGTTATGCCCAATGGTACGTTTTGGTCCATGTTAGGTTATGGCTCATGGTACGTTATGGTTAATTGTTTGTTATGGCTAATGATACGTTAAGGCTCATGGTACGTTTTGGCCCAATTTATATTTTGCTTCATGTTACGTTTTGTTTAAGGTATGCCTCATTGTAAATTATTTCACATGGGACGTAACGGTTTATGATACCTCATTGTTCATTCTAAATTATGGCGCATGGTACGTTATGGTTCACAGTACGTTATGGATCATTGTAGATTATGGGATATGGTACGTTATTGCTCATGGTACGTTATGGATCTCTATAGATTATAGCACATGGTAAGTTATCGCTCATTGTATAAATGGCACAAGGTACGTTATGCTTCGTGGTACATTATGGATCACTGTAAATTATGGTTCAATGTACGTTATGGCTTATGTCACGTTATGGCTCATTGTAAATTATTTCACATGGGACGTAACGGTTTATGATACCTCATTGTTCATTCTAAATTATGGCGCATGGTGCGTTATGGTTCACAGTACGTTATGGATCATTGTAGATTATGGGATATGGTACGTTATTGCTCATGGTACGTTATGGATCTCTATAGATTATAGCACATGGTACGTTATCGCTCATTGTATAAATGGCACAAGGTACTTTATGCTTCGTGGTACATTATGGATCACTGTAAATTATGGTTCAATGTACGTTATGGCTTATGTCACGTTATGGCTCATTGTAAATTATTTCACATGGGACGTACCGGTTTATGATACCTCATTGTTCATTCTAAATTATGGCGCATGGTGCTTTATGGTTCACAGTACGTTATGGATCATTGTAGATTATGGGATATGGTACGTTATTGCTCATGGTACGTTATGGATCTCTATAGATTATAGCACATGGTACGTTATCGCTCATTGTAAATTATTTCACATGGGACGTAACGGTTTATGATACCTCATTGTTCATTCTAAATTATGGCGCATGGTGCGTTATGATTCACAGTACGTTATGGATCATTGTAGATTATGGGATATGGTACGTTATTGCTCATTGTAAATTATTTCACATGGGATGTAACGGTTTATGATACCTCATTGTTCATTCTAAATTATGGCGCATGGTGCGTTATGGTTCACAGTACGTTATGGATCATTGTAGATTATGGGATATGGTACGTTATTGCTCATGGTACGTTATGGATCTCTATAGATTATAGCACATGGTACGTTATCGCTCATTGTATAAATGGCACAAGGTACGTTATGCTTCGTGGTACATTATGGATCACTGTAAATTATGGTTCAATGTACGTTATGGCTTATGCCACGTTATGGCAAATTGTAAATTATTTCACATGGGACGTAACGGTTTATGATACCTTATTGTTCATTCTAAATTATGGCACATGGCACGTTATGCTTCATGGTACGTTATGACTCAGTGTAAATTATGGCACATGGTGCGTTATGGTTCACAGTACGTTATGGATCATTGTAGATTATGGGATATGGTACGTTATGGATCTCTATAGATTATAGCACATGGTACGTTATTGCTCATTGTAAATTATTTCACATGGGACGTAACGGTTTATGATACCTCATTGTTCATTCTAAATTATGGCGCATGGTGGGTTATGGTTCACAGTACGTTATGGATCATTGTAGATTATGGGATATGGTACGTTATTGCTCATGGTACGTTATGGATCTCTATAGATTATAGCACATGGTACGTTATCGCTCATTGTATAAATGGCACAAGGTACGTTATGCTTTGTGGTACATTATGGATCACTGTAAATTATGGTTCAATGTACGTTATGGCTTATGTCACGTTATGGCTCATTGTAAATTATTTCACATGGGACGTAACGGTTTATGATACCTTATTGTTCATTCTAAATTATGGCACATGGTACGTTATGCTTCATGGTACGTTATGACTCAGTGTAAATTATGGCACATATGGTGCGTTATGGTTCACAGTACATTATGGCTCATTGTAGATTATGGGATATGGTACGTTATTGCTCATGGTACGTTATGACTCAGTGTAAATTATGGCACATGGCACGTTATGCTTCATGGTACGTTATAACTCAGTGTAAATTATGGCACATGGTGCGTTATGGTTCACAGTACATTATGGCTCATTGTAGATTATGGGATATGGTACGTTATTGCTCATTTTACGTTGTGGCTCATTATAGATTATAGCACACGATACGTTATCACGCATTGTAAAAATGGCACATCGTACATTATGCTTCATGGTACATTATGAATCACTGTAAATTATGGTGCATGGTACATTAGGGCTCATTTTAGTGGCACATAGTACGTTATGGCTTATGGTATGTTATGGCTTATTGTAAATTATGCCACGTGGTACGTTATAGTTCATGGTACGATAGATTTTGTCACGTTATAAATAAATATAAAACAAACAGATAATACAAATTTGTGTTTATTTTAAAATATTAGGTAATAATATCAAGTATTACATATTATTTTAAATACGTAAATATTTGTATTTTAAATATTATACAACATCGTTTTAGTAATTTGTGTGTATTGCTTTGCAATTTAAATCATATATTTTAATTAATTTCTAATAGTAATCTATCACGCTTAAAGCGTCTTACTGTATATCTACTTCCGTGATTTCAGTTTTCACGCAGTATTGTTTTCGGCTCAGTGAACTAAATCTCTACAGCCTTTGCCCAGCCAGTACACAGATTCGCTTGGCCAATCTTGCTTGACTCTTCTTGCCCTATGACTCATCTATGATGTTTTTCATTCTCGTGATGTCAATATTCTGCTTGAACAGACTCGGATCTTCGAGATATCGAGCTTTTCCTTTATTTTTTCCACTTTCTCATTCATACTTAATCGATTCTAACACAGAACCTATATCTATTTCGTATTTATAGTTTTGAAAAGTATAAATAAAATTAATAATTTTCAAATCGTGTGAAGTAAAAAATGGATTTTTTTTTTAAAGAGGATTGAAATTTTAATCGTAAATAATTCGGTTGTACAGAAAAATACTTGAAACGCCTGAAGTCAATTTAGAATTAATTTATAAAGAAATTACAAATACTTTCACCAATTCTATTACATTTTTATACCGTATTTTATATGTATAGGCTATTCTCCAAAATATTAATCATTTTCTCAATCACAAACATCCAGTTCTGTGTTTAGTTAGAAGGTTAGAATACTCGAGCGGCAGAAAAAAATTTCTAAAAATGTAATTTAAACCTTATTCGGAAAATTCATTGTAACAATTTGCCAGCAAAAACTTCTTTATAAAAATGTTGTTAAAAAACAAATTTCAAACTATATATAATAATTTTCTGAATATTATTTTTGGAAATATACGACAATTAAATTCATTGAAAAGTTTTAACACACAACATATAACACGTGGTATTGAACACGCGACAATATACACCAACAGTGTGCATATATAAGACTTTTAAATAGCCAGTGAAGTTTATTAATAGGTTAGGTCGACTTATCGTTCAAGTATTAAGTGTATACAAGGCAACGTAAACATTGGGTTTTATATAGACAGTTGATTCCAACAGGTTCTTATCAGCTGTTATTGTCTATTAAGATTAATTTACTTTTCGTAATAGTTTTTCGTTTGCTGGAAATTCTCTATTACTTTTTCGATGGATTTTTCGTAAATTATTAAAACATTTTAAAAATTTTCCCACGGCCCATCCTTCCACCCTTATATTTCTTTTGCCCCTCCTTAATAATGTCTAGGGGAATGAGTTGTTAAGATTTAGGGACTTCTATCTATACTGGATGAAATATCGATGTTTGTGTTGTATGTTGTGCACATGAAAAAAACCAACTGAAAATACACGTTATCGACTCACCTTATGTCCTGACGATCACTCCCTTAACGACGAAACATCCAAATAGATCAGGTCAAAATATGACCCTCCCCTACTTTACCTGTTTAACTACAGGTGACTATGAACTGTCGAGCGGGAACTGCTGGTGGAATATATTCCCAGACTTACTTTTAAAAAAGCAACTCCTTCAATATGCTAAAATTATTAATGAATTCCCAAGGGTAAATTATTTATTAACAGTATCTCTATGTAACAAGATTGTACTATATTTATAATATGTTTCAAGTTTGTAAAACTACAAGTTTTATAATTTGTTTACAGGAATTTCGATGACTGAATTAAATGAAACTTTTAACTAATTTAAATTACATTTTAATAACTCAAAACATCTTTCTTTGTTACTTTAAAATTTTGTTACATTTATGCACAAATTGTAAAATTGGATAATATACGGCCTAATGAATAATACATAATTTCCAGCTGATCGAATTTACCACTTGATGGCTTTTCTTTAAATATATTTGCTGTTTAATATGTTTATTTTGAAGGTTTACTCAGCCGAGAGAGAAAATTTCCAAAATATAATTTAAACCTTTGGAAAATTCATTGAAAACATATGTGAATAAAAATTGTTAATACCAATCAAAACGTAACTGGTTACAAATTTGTATAGGTTAATTTCTTGTGTACATTTCGATGACGTCATCGCAGAATATAGATATAAATAATTTACTAAACGACTCTACCTTTAGGTATAAGCTATAGTTGCGTGTGAACGCATTTACGAGACAGGGTGGGAATATTTTGTACAATTTTAATTCACACTAGGTCGTGACAACATTCGCTTTAAAGTTGCTATATTTCTATTATTTGTAATATCTAAAAGGACCTACGATTAACTCAAAACCATAATACAATACGATAATTAAATAACTAAGATATAAAGTTATTACAATAACTAAAATGTACAAAGTTATTCCAAAGTTCATTGAAATATTCAAAACAACATCACCAAAGGATGTAACTGCAATGAGGTTACGACCAAGACGATGTGCAAACGAAATGGACTCAAACTGAGGCTTGGCGAACAAAATACTGGCAGAAAGATGGCGCAAATCTGTAAAAAGTAAAAATGTTTTACAAATTTTAATCAGTTCACTAAACTTTCCTTAAATTCTATCGACAAGTTGCGCTTGTAAGATCAGTATTATAAAAACAAATTTGTTCTAAACTCGTGTAGAACATCTCATAGTTTGTTGTAAATACTGATCTCGGAAGTAATTGCAGAATTTAACAAACAATTATTGACGAATAGTGGTATAATAGCAGCCCAGTTTTATTAAATTTTTACGCGTGTACGAGAAATATTATAAACTTTTACTTGAGGATCTGCAAACTTAGCTTCGCCACGCTCGTTAGCAATATTCTTCATGCTTGCGCACACGAGGTTTTATCTGCGCAACTTAATCACTTATCTGGAGTAATACCTTGCGTTGTGGTCAGAGTTCGTTCCACATTACATCAACGGCACACGCCGCGGCCGGACGCGGATGTGACGTCACTCGATACCCATTGCCGACTTTGTAGCAAATTACATGGTATAAAGTGCAATTTATGTGTACGATTATTTTGTAATTTCGCCTGTATATCGAACAATACGCCATTACATCACATTAGGAAATTATCCTTGGCAGACAATGGCGGACCGAAAGTGTTCATAGCAGTAACATTGCTAGCGAGCCTGTCCGTGCTCTATATGCTAACCGTAGTGACAGTGTTGAAAAAAATCAAGGCCAAAATCCAATTTGTAATATTTTTTAACCATTTTTAATAGGGAAATATCATAAAACACACTGACACTTGTAAAGTTGAACTCTGCAATTTCTATTGATCTGTTCAATAATCGATTTAGTTAGAGCGCCGGCTCTTCTTCGCATTGGCAGTGGCTCAGCTTCCTAACAGTACACTCCTCTTTCTTCTGGCAGACATTCTCCAAAATGGATTTGCTAATAAAACTAAAATAAAGTCAACAAATAGATCTACTTGTTGACAAACCATGTGGCCACCATTTTGGTATACGTTTGTACATCGTCGCACGGAACAAGGAGGCCATGTTTAACGCTTTCAACTGTTTATCTCGCGCATTAGTAATCATTATTTTCTTAAACTAAATCTACCCTCACTGAATACTTTGTAATAGATTAACTACATTCCAATCGGGTACAATATAGTTCTATATTTTATATAAGTTATTTTAAAATTTTGTTTGTATTGTAAAGAGAAGTTACATTACAACTATTCTTTGAGCTTAGCTTATGATGTTATGTTAATACAAATAAAAGACGTACACAAAACACACAAATTTATTTAATAACTCATACGCGTTTTAATGACAAACTCATCATCATTAGTGAGTGTTGCTACTACAGACTCTAATTTACAAATGTTCTAAGTTAGAGTTTGTAGTAGCAACACTCACTGATGATGATGGCTTTGTCATTGAAACGCGTATGAGCTATTAAATGATTGATTTGTGAGTTATGTGTGCGTATTTTATTTGTATTGATGTTACATTGTTGTCTTTTTCTCAAAGTTTTTTTTTTGGTGTCGCGATGAATTATTATTCCATGTTTCTGAAAACTTTCTGCATCGCCAGTTATAATGTTTGTTGGCAATATCGATTACTTGTAGAAAGAGAACTATTTTTTTTATAAATAAGAATGGACCGCTGATTGGTAGGAATTATTTTATATACACATTCAACGTTGAATCGAAGGAAAAGAAAAATTATTTTATCATGTGAAAGGTAGTGTCTAACCAAAATTTTGAATTGTTTTCAGAATACGTAGAAATCTTTAACCGAAGTCTAAACAACTTAGAAAACGCCCTGTCTTATGCAAAGCATCTTCGATTAAAAAAAACAAACAGTAATGAAAAGACAATGGTTCATACATGTGGAGAGCATATTTCTTTTTAAATACATTTTTAGTAAGTTTATTGTGTTGTTACTAGAACCTAAAACACTAAAATACATGCATATTTACCGCGTGGCTACAAATTTGAAGGTTTTCGACATTTTCTAATTCCGAAAAGTAGACCGTATATTGTGGTGAGATAGCGTACGGCTATCCGCAGTCCATCTCCCTCACGCCCTGACCTCGCCGACCCGCGCTTACCTACTCCCACCACGATGCGTGCGCGATAACGTTGGCCGCGCGAAGGTAGCTCCGCGAACTTTCAAAAAATAACCTCAAACTGAGTCGCTTCGCTAGTATAAAGCTGCACGTACAGCGTCTGGAATTTAGTGCTTCCAAACTGCCTAAGGTCGGCTAAATAGCTACTAAAATATTGCCCGTCTTACCTTTGGACCGACTTCGTTTGACTCAGAAGGTTTTAGCCAGAAAATTAAATGTTTAAAATTTACCTGTAGAGGCCCTCGATATTCTCAATTTAAAATAGTTTATTGGGAAAATGTATCTACCATAAAATACATAAATACTCTGTGTGTGTGTGTGTGTGTGTGTGTGTGTGTGTGTGTGTGTGTGTGTGTGTGTGTGTGTGTGTGTGTGTGTGTGTGTGTGTGTGTATGTGTGTGTGTGTGTGTGTGTGTTTGTGTGTGTGTGTGTGTGTGTATATATATATATATATATATATATATATATATATATATATATATATATATATATATGTTTAATAAAACCACTTTCATACAAGAATAAAACCTTTATTTTATTTTATTACAAAGTTTAAGCTTTTCGCCGATTAGCATTATCGGCGTTATCAAAACTAACTTAGCACACTTCTAACTTATTCTGTTCCTACATTAAGACTACTCATATACAAATTGTACTACGTTCAAACAGATAATTTTATTGACTTACTGTGCCTGAACAAATAGATAATATTGATTCTTATTCAATTACTCTTTCATTTCCAGAATATCATTAAATATGCCAAAGATTGTGTTGTGCTTAGATTTTGTTTGTACTTGTTCATGAATGAGTCTATCTGTAATTTTATGTTTGTATATTTCCATATTTTCCAAGATATTCATTTTTAATCCCTTCTCCGCGTGTTTAATTAGCGTTATATTCTCTATTTTTGGGAACTCATGATTATTTAGTATACAATGTGTCGCGAGATTAGACTTATAAATTTCCGGTTTTTTTAATGCATTCAAATGTTCTTTGTATCGTTCTTTTATTTTCTTTTTAGTCTGTCCTACATAATATTTTTGGCAATCATTACATTTTATACTATAAACTCCATTTATATTATAATATTTAGATTCAACATCTGTCTTTAAAAACTTATTTATTTTATTATTTGTATAATAAACCATCTTGATATTAGTATTTTTAAATAACTTAACAATAGGTGTAACTTCAAACCCTGTAAATAAGAATTTGGACCAAATTATTTTTTTAATTTTATATGTTGCATTTTCAATTTTACTAATATTATTTCCCATTTTTTGAAGCACATTATTATTTAGTTTATTAATTGTTTCCCTTCTATCTCCATTATTCACTGCAATTTGATATATAATATTTAATTCCCTAGTTCTGTTGTTTTGATTTAATGGAGCTTTATTCATTCTATATAATAAGTTATAAAAACATGCCAATTTTTGATTATACGGATGGTTTGAGTAATTTGGTATAATTTTATCAGTTTGTGTGGGTTTTCTATAAATTGAAAAATTTAATTTATTATTCTCTTTGTAAATAGTTATATCTAAAAAATTTACTGCATTGTGCTTTTCTATTTCGTATGTAAATTGTATTTTATTATGTATTTGATTTATCTCATTAATTATTATATTTAAATTTAAAGCGTTATTTGTGGAAACATATAATCCGTCATCCACATACCTAAACCACTGTCCTTTATTATCATATTTTTTAATAATCTTAACTATTTCTTTATCAATATATTGTAAACATATTTCTGATATGATGCATGATAAAGGAGAACCCATTACTAATCCATCTTCTTGTTTATAAATTTTGTTGTTATAACCAAAGTAATTTTGATTTAATTTTGTTTTAATTACATTAATTATTTCAAGAATTTCTTTTTTGTCTTGTATACTTAATAATAATTTATTTTTTATTATGTCATATGTTTCATTTAAAGGGATATTTGTATACATATCTTTTATATCAAATGATATTAATTTAATGTCCTTATCTACTTTTATATCTTTTATTTTTTCAATTAGGTCATACGTATTTTTTATAATATTTTTATTATCTAAATGTATTTTTTCTGTTAACTGAAAAGCAATATTTTTCGAAATTTTATATGATGGGGCACTTTTAAAATTAATAAGGGTTCTACCTGGTTTTTCAGTTTTGTGTAGCTTTATAATACCTTGTAATAAGGGTAGTTTAGGGTTATCATTAATCATATTGTTATTGTATTTTTGATTAAACAATTTATAGGAATTTTTTCATATTTAATGATATTCTGGAAATGAAAGAGTAATTGAATAAGAATCAATATTATCTATTTGTTCAGGCACAGTAAGTCAATAAAATTATCTGTTTGAACGTAGTACAATTTGTATATGAGTAGTCTTAATGTAGGAACAGAATAAGTTAGAAGTGTGCTAAGTTAGTTTTGATAATGCCGATAATGCTAATCGGCGAAAAGCTTAAACTTTGTAATAAAATAAAGGTTTTATTCTTTTATGAAAGTGGTTTTATTAAACATATATATATATATATATATATATATATATATATACACACACATACACAAACACACACACACACACACACACACACAGTGTTTTTTTTTTTTTTTTTTTTTTTTTTTTTTTTTTTTTTTTTTTAATAAATAAAACCTCAAAACCACAAATAACATTTATTCAAACCTTATGTACATTTCGATTGCTCAGCAGTCATCTTCAGAGGTATTTAAAAAATACAACTAACTTTAAACAACATAATACAACAAATATATAGGCATAAACCTGTAACTACTTCGCCACGCCCCTTAAATTTAAAAAACTAGTACGACCAATCACGTTGCAGTAAATTCCCCCTCTACAACTTGGTCTGGTAGAGTTTAATACCAAAGAGTTTAACGTAGAAGATTTTTTATCATTAATTAACAATGAACATCAAAACATTAAATTTACCGTTTCTTGATGTATTATGTTTTAGAAATAATAATAAAATTGAATTTGATATATATAGGAAACATACAAATAATGATAGATATATCCCGGTAGATTCTAACCATTGCAAATCCCATAAATTAGCAGCTTTTAATACTATGGTTAATAGATTAATTACTATTCCATTGCATAAAAATAGATTTAAATGTGAGTTGGCCAAAATTAAAGAAATCGCTAAATTCAATGGATATGATCCTAAAATAATAGATAATATATTAAGGAAACAAAAATTTAAAAAGTTTAGAAACGATTCTACTACCTTAATAACACAAAAAGAAAATATTAAAAATCAATTCATTAGCCTACCATTCGATATGGATTTCACAAAAGGTCTAGAAAAAGTTTTTAAACAGGTAAATTTAAAAGTAGCTTACAAAAGCTTAAATAGCTTAAACAATGTATTAGGTAACCCTAAAGATAAAATAAAGATGATAGATAAATCTGGGATTTATAAAATAAATTGTAGTTCATGTAGTAAAATTTATATTGGCCAAACAAAAAGGAAAATATTAACCAGATTTAATGAACATATTAGCCATATAAAATTTCAAAGACCTGAAAAATCTAGTGTTGCAGAACATATTCTAAACACGAAACACACTTTAGAATTAAATGATCTAAAATTATTGAAAACTGTTAATTCAAAAGGTCTTTTGAATAGTTTTGAAAGTTTGTACATTCACAAATATGACGAAAATAATTTATTAAATTGTGATAAAGGACCTATCCCTAAATCTTAGTTATATTCATTAATTAGGAGATAGTTATAACTTTGTTAATAAATAATATTTTTGTTTTTTAGTAAAATTGAAATGGTTGTAAATGTAACTCTTCACCACGAGAGTTGGAAGACCGGACCAAGTTGTAGAGGGGGAATTTACTGCAACGTGATTGGTCGTACTAATTTTTTAAATTTAAGGGGCGTGGCGAAGTAGTTACAGGTTTATGCCTATATATTTGTTGTATTATGTTGTTTAAAGTTAGTTGTATTTTTTAATTACCTCTGAAGATGATTGCTGAGCAATCGAAATGTACATAAGGTTTGAATAAATGTTATTTGTGGTTTAGAGGTTTTATTTATTTAAAAATAAACATTACGCCACAGTTGCTTCATACAGTTACACACACAGAGTATTTATGTATTTTATGGTAGATACATTTTCCCAATAAACTATTTTAAATTGAGAATATCAAGAAACATTTCATCTTAAAAATACAATATATATATATATATATATATATATATATATATATATATATATATATATATATATATATATAAAGAACATAAGTCAAAATACAAATACAAGAATTATAATTGCATTTACAATTCAAAGCTTTTGGTTGGCTAACAGTACCAACATCATCATGGAATATTAAACAATTAAAATTGTTTAATAAATAAATTAATAAATTAATTTAATTGTTTTAATATTCCTGATGATGTTAGTACTGTTAGCCAACGAAAAGCTTTGAATTGTAAATTCAATTATAATTCTTGTATTTGTATTTTGACTTATGTTCTTTATTAATACACAAGAATACATATTGCGATATATATATATATATATATATATATATATATATATATACATATATATATAATTTATCTACCATAAAATACATAAATACTCTGGGTGTATATATATTGCTTTATTGTTTCACACAGTTCAAAGATTTTTGTTGACAACAGTACCAACATCATCAGGAATAAAAAAGACTATCATACAAACATGTGCTCGATCAGATTTAACAACAGTGTTGCCAAATCTGTTACGATATTGTCAAATTTATTAACTAGCTGCCGTAACATTATATACACTGAATACAGTATAAATAAATAATAATATATGTATTAATAAATTCAGCAATTGCCTATCGCGGGCTTACTATCCTCTTACCCTAGCATGAGAGCTAGCTTGGTAATTGTTAATGATCTTGAATATAAATAATAATTTAAAGACAAAACTTTCTTTGTACGACGTTTATAAATGAAATAAAAGTATAAAATAATTTGGAATTTTTGGTAGTCCAAATTTGCAATGTCCATATCAAAATTCAGTAAGGAAAGCGTGGGTTGTATTTACTGATCAATTCCTTACACTAAGGAAGTGTCCCACGTTAAACATTTACACTCTCTAAAATTCCAAAAAATTAATACTTTTAGTTTATTTAAAAACGTGTTGTCGTAAATTTCTGTCTCATAGCTTATTTAACACGTTTTTTGAAGAGAAAACGTTTATAGCGACTCCTACAAAAACTTATTGGATTTGCATAAACATATAATTTTGCGACAGTAATATTTCTGTAATAATAATAGCATCAGTATAAATTCCAAAAGGTTAAGCTACGAGACCCTTTAAAGTGATTCAAATGGTAACTTATAATTTTATATATCAGCTGATTATATGTTTTACGACATGTTGTAAAACAACTGTTTTAACTAGTAGGCTTTGTTATATTATTTATTGAACATTGTTAGAGGAAAAGGTTATTATTAAATAGTTTTGATCAGTTACTAAATACTGCCTACTATCCATATGTATAATTTCGTAAGCAGAATTTTGAGAGAAAAGTTGTGGGAGCATGGAAGGTCGGGCAGAGCTAGGATAAGGCTCAAATTAAAAGTACTGACTAGAAGAAGCGGTGAAAAATATTGGGTTTTCTCAATTTATAACATTTATAGGGTATTGAGGAACTTAAAGTCACCAAAAATCTCTATAAGAAATGCATTGCATTGAACAACAGCTGACTATGATTTGTAAACAAACAAATATCAGGTTATGTGTATACATTGAAATGAAAAACAGATGATAATGATTTGTAAACAAACAAATATCTTAAAAACACGAAGGGGGTGAAAAATCTAGGTTTTTCTCAATTTACAACATTTATAAATTTTGGGGAACTTAAAATTACCAAAAGTCATCATAGGAAATACATTGCTTTGAAAAACCACTGAGTATGACTGAAAACAAACAAATATTTTAACAGTATTAAAGTTTATGTGTATTGGTGGAATTAAATTTAATTTAATTTATATTAGAAAATAAAAATTATTATACTAGAGTTTAAAATTTGTTTCATATGAATTGGGGTATTTGAGCCTACAAGCCTCTAGTTTTATTTAAATATAAATAAATCCCGATACAATTAATTCGATGTAGCGATAATAATAATAATAATAATAATAATATATATATATATTACAACATAGGTTATTCAAATAAAAGAATATTTATTAATTTATATCCAAAGCTTTTCGTTGGCAAACAGTACCATCATTTGGAATTTTCATTCCTGATGATGTTGGTACTGTTTGCCAACGAAAAGCTTTGGATATAAATTAATAAAAATTCTTGTATTTGAATAGCCTATGTTGTTTTAAATTATTAAACAAGAAAACGTATTATATATATATATACCCTATGATGATGATGACATGGTCATCAAAATGTATATCAGGGTTTAATCTTAAGTAACTTGTTTAATTTGTTATTTTTGATTATTGTTTGTGGTATTGGGGTTTTTTCCAATATTTTCATTGTAATATATTGTACCACTGTGCTCTTGATATTGCGCAAGGTTTTCTTGTTTATTTTTAATAAACACATAACAATAATAAATAAATTAATTAAAGCAAATTAACTGCAGATAAATTGACTTGTTTTTTTGTATTTGTGAAAACATTACATCTAAGCTTACACTACAGGGACTACGTTTCAAGTACAATTTTTAAATTGTTTAATATTAATATTTAACTAGAATAATTTCAAAGTTTAAAAACCCCGTTGGTGCATCCAGTTTTCTTAATTCGAGTGGTTGTCAAATTCGTTGTACTGTATTACAAGTTTATTAATTTCATTCGTTACAAGTTTAAAAGAGTAAATAAAACCTCTCTACAGTGCTTCCGTTAACGCTTCAAGATGTCAACGATTATACTGACGTCAAATTGCCTACACTGCGCCATGTTTATGTGAGTCTGTAACGCCTGTATACATGTTCGGCCACATTTACCCCTTAGTGACCTAAAGAAAATATGTTTAAAAGACTAACATATTAATAAATAAAATAATATTCATAGAACCAATGACTCGTAAAGAGCCTATACTAAGTAAAATGGAAACTAGTGAAACCATAATAAGTTTTAGATTCATAAATATTTTAGATATTGTTACAACTAAAATGAAAAGGAAAACATATTTTTTTTACCGTTAACATATATTACTTCCATATTTTATTTTGGAAGAATAATTTTTAAAAAATTTTCAGAGCGTGACTACAATTAATTTTTAAAATCTAATATACAGAACAATTACCAAAGTTTATAAAAAATACGCATCGTGAACATTTTAGAACATTATTGTGTAGTGTTTATTTTTCCAACAATTTCTATTTTGTTCCAAACGCACGCATAAATCTCATAGGACTTTACCGCTTCTACAATTCAAAGCGTGCGATCAGGTTAACCACGAGTCTAATTCATAGCTTTTCCAGCATCTGGACAGACCCAAATATTTAGAAAGTGAATGCACTGAACACAAAGAAATATCGCAGAATGATAATGGTATAGCATAGAAAACTGAATGTGGGGCATTCACAGGAAGTTTCTTCTTTTTAGGCGTAGCAGACGTTTTGTAAGTTTAAAGGTCTTGTAAGATTTCCTTTCAGACAAAACTGTAGAAATATTGCGTCAAGCACGTAGACAGTTTTCCGAAGATAAAGCTAAAGATAGCGTGTCTGTCGTTGCTATCTGATGTTTACGCCTACAATTAGACGTTATTCAGAGATTATATTTAAAATATTTTCAAAAGGATTTTTATATAACTTTAAAACATCTAGACTTCATTAATGTATGCAATAACGCATGATTGCATACAATTTGTTTATCTTACTGGGAATGACAGAATATTGTAGGCTACTAATGTTATTCCAGCAGCCTTAATTTTCTATTTTATAAATGACAATGTTTCGCTTACCTTCTTCAAAACAGCACTAAAATGAAATATAAATAACAAAAAAATCCTATTATTTAAAAATGGAATTCAAGAAATAAGACTTGATGAAATTATTCGTTTTAAAATGTTAAACCATTTGTTCCTAAATTTTAAAAATTGTTTAATTTTTTATTTTTGTTTCAACCATTCAAGCATTATACTATCGACTTGGCTTATTTAAATCTATCGTATTTAATTAGATTCAATGTTTATTACCTATGTATCATTGTTAATGTCATTGTATTTCTTACATTTATTTAAAACTATAATTCTAAAAAGTCCTGAAAAATATGTGTAGAACATCCAGAAGGATACATATTTGAAAAATAAACTTCTAAAATCGTACATTTATAAAAGACAATAAAATGCTTTTAGATTTTTATAAAACTGTAGTTGCTATTTCATTTTGCTTCTTGTGTAATATACGTATATTGTATTTTCTTTTCAAATTTACGCGTCATAATCTTCAACCCTAATTAGTCTTTATTTATGTAGTAAGGAGAGTTGATCAGCTGACAGCCCCTGAAAACTAATTTGAAAGACAATTAAGTACATCTTTCTATAAGGTAATATTTTTTCAAAAATATAACGTTCACAAGTGGGATCAATGAACTTTTTATATTCTATAGAGTAGTGTTTTCTTATTAAGAATTGAAACAATAAAAGCGGCATTCCTCACCATCAGCTGTCTTGAGGGACTCCTCCCATGTGGCTTATGGCTTGAACGGTAGGCGTGTACCGTGCATTAGGTTAATTTATAGATGGTATGTTCGGATATTGATTGATTGAATGGGCGTGAATTGCAAAAAACTCTGTAACGTTCAATATAGTATGTAACAAATTGCATTCTATTAGTAAGCTTACACTAAGGTGCATAGAAAACTGGATATTTTGAAATAGCACTAACGTCTTTTGAAGAAACTGAATAGTAGTCTAAAAAATTTTTGTAAAAGTTGCAGTCAATGTTGGCAACAATGCGTGCTTCATAAATGTTCTGTGTTGTGCCTAATCTGGCCAAAGCCATTTAGATGTAAACAGTACATAATGGGACACAGAATTAAGTCTCACAGAACCATGGCAAGATCACGGAGATGTCTTCTTTTAATAAACAGCTGATTAATAGTTTAAAATAAAATGTTCAAGTTGGAGGCAATGTTGGCAACAATGCGTGCTCTATAAATGTTCTGTGTTGTGACTAATCTGGCCAAAAGCCACTTAGATGTAAACAGTACATAATGGGACACAGAATTAAGTCTCACAGAACCATGGCAAGATCACGAAGATGTCTTCTTTTAATAAACAGCTGATTAATAGTTTAAAATAAAATGTTCAAATTGGAGGCAATGTTGGCAACAACGCGTGCTCTATAAATGTTCTGTGTTGTGACTAATCTGGTCAAAAGCCACTTAGATGTAAACAGTACATAAAGGGACACAATTCAGTCTATCAGAACCATGGCAAGATCACGAAGAGGTCATCTTTTAATAAACAGCTGATTAATAGTTTAAAATAAAATGTTCAAGTTGGAGGCAATGTTGGCAACAATGCGTGCTCTATAAATGTTCTGTGTTGTGACTAATCTGGCCAAAAGCCACTTAGATGTAAACAGTACATAAAGGGACACAATTCAGTTTATCAGAACCATGGCAAGATCACGGAGATGTCATCTTTTAATAAACAGCTGATTAATAGTTTAAAATAAAATGTACAAGTTAGAGGCAATGTTGGCAACAATGCGTGTTCTGTGTTGTGCCTAACCTGGCCAAAAGTCATTTAGATGTATACAGTACATAAAGGGACACACAATTTACTCACACAGAACCATGGCAAGATCACGGAGATGTCGACTTGACCTTCCCGTATATCCGAGATTTGTTATCATTAAAAATACGGTTTTTATTGTAATGCTAAAATTCAAAACAAACGCTGAATTATTTATCCCGCCATTACTGCGTGTTGTTGTCCAACAATAGGATATTAAGATTAGACTCGGCCATTGTTTGTGTTTGTAGTATGTTATGATATTCTTTAATGCTATCTTTTACGTTTATTAGTGGTTACGATGTTGTTAAAAGTAATGTTTACTTTTTGTTACGATTCGCTCGCTAGAATATTAGTCCAGCAGAGTGACTTTTAATTATGCCACGGGCCGTTTCACTTCAATTATATCAAGCTTTATCGAAGTTTTTATTTTCTTAAGTTCAAGTCGCAGAAAATCATTCTCTATACTATGTACGTTTAATAGTATGCCTTATTTTTCTATAGTGACTTAACAACTAATAATTTTAACTACGTGGTTTGTTTGAAGGCTTACGTTATAACTGGTCCGATTCCGATTCTCGATTCCAGGAATCGTCGATACTCGATTCTCCATTCACTAAAGTACCGATTCCGATTTTTTTTTACAGTTAAAATACCTGTAACATGTAACTTATTGGAAAAACAATTAATTATCAAATACGTCTTATTTTTGCTTTGAATAAATTAAACGTTTAAAGCAAATGAAAATATTATTATTATTTATGACGCAGAAACAAACACGTAACCATTTCCGGTTCGTTTGTTCCTCCCTCCGATATGTTTGTCATGCTTTCAGGAATTCCTATTCATAAATCAAGGATGAACTTTTTGTGTAGCTTACACGAAAACGTAACTTTAAAAAGGCTTTATGACCAATATGTTAACTTAATTCTTTATTACACAATATCATGTAGGTCTATATAACATATAGAATTGATTTAAGAATCAAGAATCGGAAGAAAAATTTTAGAATCGAAATCGGAATCGAAAAGTTTAATAATCGATAGTTAGAACATCCCTGCACCCTCTATCTTCTACGAAACAATAACATTTTTATTACTGACCAAGTTTTTAATTTTTGGGAAGTAATCCATATAACGTGGCGTCATCACTTCTACGAGAAAGGTTAACAATCCAAATATTAACGAGTTGCACAGAACAATTCCGAAAGTTAAATGAGGTGCTAAATTCCAACAGCTGTTTCCGTCTTTACTTAGAGGTTATTTCGAGATTAGGTTTCAATATTTTTTAAAGCCAATTCCTTCACATTCACAAATATCATATAGTTTACTAAATTATATGACAATGTAGCCTATATTTCATACATTAACTGTTTTAAGTTAGGTTTTATTTCTGTACTGTACATTAGCGGTACGTTAGAATTACGCAGGAAAATTATATTATTTTTCAATACTTAATGGAAAATATGGTAAAAATGTTTCATATACTTACGAGGTGTTAGTAACTTGAATGTAATATTAGATACTATTGATTACAAAATATACATCCCTTAACGTTAACAGCTGTTTTCGTCTTTACTTCCAAGTTATGCCTAAATAATTTTCAAACGCAATTTCTTATACGTTCAGAAATGCTGTATACTTGCTTACATTATGTAATAACATATGATTTAATACCACAGCTGCTTTATTACTCTTAGGTTATGTTACTCTATGCATTGTTGATTAGCAGTAGGTTGAGAGTTTTTAAGAAAATTATATATTCCCTAATAAGTTACGTTTATAGGTAGGCTGTCTAATATATTGAGTTTTAAAATACTCAAGCTACATTACTTAATTGTCCTAAATTGATTTACTAAGACCTATTTAATAAAATTTTAAACGATATAGGTAAATACGATAAATTATAACATTTAAAAATGTAAAGTTGTCATAATAAATAAGGTTATATACCTTTCTGTACTCTATATTAGCATTGTGCTAAATAAAGTACAATTCCGTCAGTCTTCCTAGACTGCCATTATGTTTGTCTACATACCTGATCTCTTGCGTGTGTATACTATATTATTGTTGTTACCGATTCGGTGTATTTCCTCTTATTGTTGTTTTATGTAATCATAGTAGAATCACAGGCTGATGTCTCTTCTGGGGAAGAGGTTGGGTGTTGCCATTACGAGGGGAAATTTGGAGCTAATACGTATATAAAGTAAAATTATGAAAATTAAAGTGAATATCAAATACTTTATTCTAACACTTAATATTGGATACGTATTGTCAAAATGAGTGAATTAAATTTGTTATTTTAAGTATACAGGATTGAAGTAGAACCCAATGAGCATAGTCGTAATTATTTTGGCAATTGTTTTACAAGCTGCAAGAATAAAAAGGTGTTGAAAGCAAATTTTAAGTTTTTATTTATTCAAACTACAATTCTTCTAAGGAATGATATTAAGACTACAACTTTGGAAGTTCTATAAGAACTCCAGCCTTTGCTGCAGAGATTTCATCATGGAAATAAGCTATAGATATCCCATTTATGCGTTTTTTAAAGTATTACTTTACAATCAAACTGCCATTGTCAAGCGAAGTAATGTATATTGACAACGTCTTTCTTACCCAGCGTAGAATTTACTAAGCCAATGCCTTCTACAACAGCAGACATAAAACAGACTCACAGATAAAGCAGTTAATATAGACAGACAAGCCATATCTCACAGAGAAAACACATGAAATAGTCAACAAAGTGTGGGAAGATCGTGTCTAGAAACTTTACACGATAAAATCTTGTCGTAATAGCAAATTAGTTTTTTATTTCGAAAATGTTTTAAAGAGATAAATGCAATAGGCTGCTCTTGAAGAAATGATACTTACACGCTCTGGCATTACTTGACAAAAAGTTGAGCTAACTCAGAATGTTTTTGTTTTGGAAAATGTTACTTTAAAATACATCCTAAGCCATCTAGGCTGCAGTGCATATCATAAAAATAAAATTTACCAAACCATAGTGGTCAAATATGCAAACATATCCTAAACACGTTAGATATTATATAATTTATTTTGTGAAACATGGTTTATTTATCTGTATGTATAAATATATATACATGTAGTAAATGTAATAAGTAATATATATATATATATATATATATATATATATATATATATATATATATATATATATATATATATATATATATATTATATTCCTTTGTTGCTACAAAATATGGGATTGGTTATAAAAAAAACACAAAATTAATTTTACCGACGCAAACTAAACCTGTCTCCCAAATTACAGTTGAATCACGTTGACAAAAATGGGTAGGGTTTGGCCGCTTGCGAGGGAAGGAGGAAGAGAAAGTTCTATGTAGAAACGCTACTAGTCGACTACATATTTTCGGCTGAGTTGAATCATTTATGCACGTCACGAGAAAGAACCCGAGTACTATCCGGTTGCACCATTTTGTTAAAGAAACTAAAAACACGTGCACTATAAAATACAAAAGATAACATAAAACACAAATCAGAATAAAACGCCGGAAAATGTTTTTGTAAAGGTACGTATAGATCCACCACCTGCTGCTTTCACGACCAACTGAAGTGTCACTCAGAGCTGTCGCCCTGACGCGCATGCGCCTGGCACCTCTTGGCTGTGCGCATCTAACACCCCGAGTTTTCATAAAGTAATTCGACTGTGCACGATTGTTTTGGGAAAACTGAGTGAAATGGAGACCAGTCATTCAGTTCGGTAATCGATTAGTTTACGTGGGAAATCTATTTTTAAATAATAAGTTAGGTTATACTTTGTTGCTAATAAGTTAGGTTAATAAGTTAGGCCTATTTACATAGCTAAATAATTATTGTAGTATGATAGAGTGTAAGTAAATAATGATATATTTCGTGATAAATGAGGGACACTTAATTATGTGTTTTTTTCCAAACTTATTTCAATCGGATACTTAGCAGCCATAATTTAATAAAACTATATTTAATCATATAGTATATTGCTGTATCTTTTAAAACAACATTTCATTTATAAAGTTTTGCTGTGTTTGTATTGTGAGGTTATTTTTATTTTGTTCAAATTGTAACCACTATTTCTGGTTGCGGCGTTTATATTTCCTTGTTTCTTGTTCTGAAGTGTTTCTTAATAGCATTTAAATATACAAATATTGTTTTCACAAAACATTGTTCCAGGTATTGTTCACATAGTAAGTGCAGCTTATCTCTCAAGTTTGCATTATTTAAAAATTGTTAAAATAACTAGAAACTATAATGTTCTATAATGCATTTATCAGTAGTTCTCGAAGAAATAGTTCTTTGGTTTTTTTTGAGTCTACATAGCTGAAAGGGATACCATTATCTGCACTGTAAAAATGTCTATTTAAAAATCAAAATCAAGAAAGCTTTCATTGCTTGAAATATTTGTGGGCTGGATAGTATACATATTAAAGATAATTAATTAAATAGATTAGATTAGGAACATTATAGAACTATATATATATATATATAGGTTTATATAAATTATTTTTTTCTGCATGTCCTTCTTTTTTCCTCGTCTTACAAGAGTAGGAAGAAAGCTCTTGGTTATTCTTCATGACTCCTATAGAGAGTGGGTGTGAATCCGGACATGAGACCCTGCACACGTGATGGCATAATCCCCTCTACATCCTCTACCAGTCGGTTTTGTGTCTCTACCTTGACCCTACCTGTACAAAACCCTTATCTATCCTTCATATCCGTACTGGTTAACCGTTGTAAAACTAGAGCACAAAATTTCCCTGCTCAGGTAAATAAGGGAGAATAAACCAATCGGGTAAGCAAGGAGTCCAAAGCTTGAAAGAAGCCCACTTCTAACAGATACTTTAAAACCTGTCTCCTTTACCTGAGTATTAAATTAAATCGTTATTTTTACAAAAACATTTTACAATACAAAATACGTTTCAGTTTCCATCAAATAGTGATTAACTCGAAGGGTTCTTTTTATTTGGAAATAAACAAAATTAGAAATCAGAACAAATACGTAACTAAAGCCTATATTTTTTTATCTCCCTACAAATATGCAAAATTATGGAGCAAAATTACACCAATCTTCTAATACGTAAAGAATTTAAACGGCCATTTTGAAACAGAGCCGCAATAAAACCTAACCTCTACTGTAACAAGTAAAACATTAACTTGAATAAACTACCTTTATAGCAGCGTCAACAGCTATTCCATACATATACCGTATTTTTTATTGCACGATATTATTGCATTTAAAAAAAAGTGCAGGAAATCTAGGTAACTGTTTGGTCGTAAATCCGTTTATCGGCCTAAACCTTTCTATTTTACTGCAAGAACATTGTAAAGCTAATGAGATGGAAACGTTTATTGACTAGCATCAGCTGGGCTGACTACTTTCCAGTGCACTCTGGTGTCGGTTAATAAAAGTATTCCTTATCAAACAGTCAGCTGTTGCGCTGTGACAAATGTTTTATACTGTGAGAGATGGCAGTAAACAGTGAAACACCTGATGATTACGTTTACGAGCAAACTACATATATGGGAGCTTAGAGTAATCAAAAGAACTGCAAGATGAACGTATAACCTATAAATCTAAACAATGGCTTTCTTTAATGTAAGCTAAACATTTGATTTAATGTTTTTCAATTTTTTTAAAACTTTGTACAAACAACCGGGTTTTTAATGCCGACTAAGGACATTTTAATGGTTTTACGTGAATACTTTTGATCACTGGGTATGAGTGTTTTGCATGGGAGAAAAATAATCTCATCCGTCACGTGACGTCACTTCAAATAGGTGGTAACATATGATTTCGAACAACAGCTGATTTTATGCTATAGGTTATGTTGCAGAACAGCTGTTTTAACGCATAGGTTATGTTACTATTGTACATCATTGAGTTAAAACATTATTCAATATTTTTTTATCAGTTAATAAATATGTAAATTTATCTTTTAGTAATTAACTAAATATAATGATAATAAGTTATATATTTTTGAAGTAAAATCTTCTATAGCGAACCATACAAAAGCCTAATAGATGGGCATAGACATACAATTTCATAGAAGTATAATTTCCGTCAGGTTACTCTATGAGTCACCTCAAAGTGAATATGACAACATATGATTTCATATTTCAGCTGATTTTATTTTTTACGTTATGTTGTAAAATTACTATTTTAACAAGTACGTTATGTTATATTATTTATTGAACATCGTTAAGGAAAAAGTTTATTATTAAATAGTTTTTTCACTTAGTGAATCATTTATTTAAATTTTTATAAATCTCAATGCAAATATTTCGATATAAGATAATAATAATTTAAGTTAAAACAAATAAAAGACATAAACAAGTCTCACAAATTAATCTTTTATCTACTCATACGCGTTTCAATGACAAAGTCAACATCATCAGTGAGTGTTGCTACTACAAACTCTAACTTACAACTAGTTTTAAGTTAGAGTTTGTAGTAGCAACACTCACTGATGATGATGACTTTGTCATTGAAACGCGTATGAGTAAATAAAAGATTAATTTATGAGACTTGTGTATGTCTTTTATTTATTTTAACATAACCTCACAAGTTAATCTCAAAAACAATTGAATTAGTTATGTATTTTTATTCCAATTTTTCAAATTAAAACATTCTTAGGCGCGTATAATAACAAATGTTTAAGTAATTTCTCAAAATTTCTGTAGATGTGGGTTTAAAAGTGTCACTTCTGTTGGCACTGACCCGAGTGCCACAACCTAATTTTTGCATTAAAATTTTTTAAATGAAAATTTCCTTAGGCTCGTCTGACATTTTTCAAAAGAAGATTTCAGTTGAACTTGTTAAATAAAATTTTTATTTAGTAAATTTTGCAACATCTAACAAAGGTTTTTTTAAATTAAATACATTCTTTTATAATTAGCTACATTAACTAGCTTCTATTTAAACCTCTATTAACCTTATACTTCAAATTGCGTACTCACTTATCTCGGCCTTCAATACTGACGCCCACATTGCGCATGTTTTTCTTTTCCAATTTAAATTTTCAAAATATTAAATTCGTACTTTTAAGTATATATTATCGCCTAAGGTCTCTCTAATACTCACAAAATATTTTTAGCTGCCAATTTATTTTTAAATTCATGATTTAGTAAAGTACGTAATTAATTGCTTTTAAAGTTTTACAAAAATAGATTTGTTTTGCTTTTAAAATCAGCAAAAAATTTTCATAATTTCTGGCTGTAACTGAATCTGAACTAGAAATAATATTCAACTAAGTTTAGTGAAAATCCGATTTTTTTTCAATACTATACATTTTAAGATGACTTTAAAGAAAATATTTTAAAACTAATTCTAATAAACGATGAGTGTATTTAATTTTTAGTTAAGTAATTTTGTAAACGTTTATTATAAACTTTACTATTTACTTTTGTGATCTAATTTACAAGTGACGGTTAGAAACTAAATCTATGGCCTGACCAAATGGGCGTCCAACGTTGTAAAGCAAAGGCAAGGCAAATTAGTTGCAAATCGTTTATTGGTTCTATAATGAAAAATAAAATAATTCAATGTGCAGTAGAAATCAAAGATGAACGCGTAAATAGGAAGAAAAAGACAAATTGAATAAAACATGAATAAATAAAAATAAACAATTTACTACAAAAAACTAAAACTGTTCGTCACGGCCTCGTTTAGATGAAATAGGGGGGGGGGGTAATAGAAATAATTGGGGGATTTTAGAAATAAAATAAATAGTAACGGTCAGGAAAAAACGAAGAAAACGTCACGTGGAATATCGAGCTCAAAAAACGTTGAATACAAATATATAATAAAAGTAATCATGAAAAATTATGAAGGTAGAAATAACTAATAATAAAGAGGGAACTAAAAGGAGGAACTTAAAGGAGGAAGTAAAAAAAAATGTAAACTGTCTTAAACAATTCTCATAAAAAAGAAAGGGAGCGAGAGAAGCAGAAAAGAAGACTTTAATGCTGGAGTATTGTAATTTTTTTCGACGTTATTCATATTAATAACTCTAATTTTAATTTCAAAACTATTTCAAACAAATTGAATTTTGGAAAGAACGTTCAAAACTTTTGACAAGAAAATTAAATACAGTTAAGCAAATTTTAAAACACTTTCTAATAACTTGTGAACTTATTTCATTTTTAGGTTTAGTCAATTTACAGAAATTCATTAGAACCTACCTAACCTGTCACGCGTTTCTGTGGCACATTGTGGCTATATGCATGAGGCAATAAGAGCAAAACAATACATACTCTTCATAGAAGTTTAATTTTGCAATAATTCAGAGGTATAAGGTAATACAGGACTAAGGCTAAGTTATTTTTTGATCTAACCGTTGCGAGAATCTATCTCATAAGAAATGTTTTCTCAGTTCCTCCTGGCGTATCCAAAAAGACCCCCCCCCCCAAACCCCAACTCTGTAAGTTTCTGACGCAAAAAATAGGTAGAAACAATTTTTGAACCTGTTTGTATGTCGTGTCAAAGTTTGAGATCTATCGCGGCAGAACGTTTTGAGTTTTTGAAGCGTACACAAACAAACAACATGTTTATATATAAAGATAATGCTATTTACTTTTATGATTAATATGCAAGTGAAGGTGAGTGTAAATTTTTATTTTTATCGATATCAATAATTAAAGAGAGTGACTTTAATGACAGGAACAGGAAATCTTATTGTACCTTTTTTCGGCGTAATTTTAATGAACAACTCCATAATTTTAACTTCAAAACTAGTTCAGACCAATTGAATTTTCGTAAGGGATATATTCATCAATTTAACACGTAATTTACATAACTATTGTTATATAAAAAAATATGTCTTGAAACTCCTTTTTTCGTTTGATTTAAATTTGTTTCAAAAATGTTTAGATGTCTAGACATTTACATTGTCCAAACACTAACTTATACATGTCACCAGTAACTGTCTATTTAAATAAAACATATTTTAAAAATAAGAAGTGAACATATGTAAATGGCTGACGGTTGCTTCAAATTTTCAGACCAGCCCACAATGAACGTTTTGTGTGCCACAAAGACCGGTTTTTTGGATTTCTTTGTTAAGTTTCCATATCCATTTACTTTCCAAATAACTTATAGGAATTATCTTATCCAAACATTGTAGAAACCGGTCAGTAATGGTCACATTGTGTTTGGGGTTCTAGGCGAGAGGTCAGAGGTTCCGTTTTGGAACGCGGGCTCCGGACAGCCGAGCAGCTCGTTCCTTTAGTTTTGTTTTTTTTCAACTGGATATAATTATTTATTTTCTAAAATTATAATTAATTACTGTAAAGAGGCAGAAAACCTGCTTCAGAACTACAGTCCGTCAACGTTAGTTTCTATTTGCAAGGTACGCGAGTTCGAATGACGTTTAATGGAATTCACAAGTGTTTTTGTTAGTGTAAAATGTCTTATTATTTTGAAAAAAATAGTTAAATATAATCTGGTAAATTTAAAATAGCTGAATTAAATTTCTCTTTTATATAGAACAGCATACCATATTCATATAATTTACGCTTTGCAAGAAATCAAATATTTTATTTTTATTTGTAGCAAATCTACATGTAAATAAAATTTTAAAATACACCTGAGTTTAGAAACTGGATTTTGTTTACATATAAAAGTAATAAAATTTTATTATTGATATAAATGGGCATTTACATCAATAAATAGTAAACTAGTGTTCGGCAGCGGAAATCATAGTGTTTTCCTTAATATATGATATATATAGTCTATATATAGACTATATATATATATATATATATATATATATATATATATATATATATATATATATATATATATATATATATATATATATATAGGTTATATACCCACTCTTGAACCCACTTGTTCACCTTTCCCAGCCGTAAGGCAAATACATGCGATACACTATAAATAAATAGAGAAAGTTTAAAATTAAAATAAAAAAGTTGCAGTGGACCAGAGTCTTGTAGAGCACTGTGTGCCCTTCCGAGTGGGTCGGGAGGATGAGCGAGTTCCTAGACGTTTCCTAGTCAGGGTATTACATTGTAGCGGTTGGAAAGTAAAAGAAGGCATGGATAAAAACACACTGTTTTAACCACAAATTATTATTCTACTAACCCTATCAAAGGTTCCGTTGCTAAGCGACCACACCACAAGACTCTTGTAACTAACTTTTGACTACCAATGTTCAGCTGATGTAGGTAAGAACGGATGGTCAACCTTTCCCCTTATCCGCAGCGAAACGTAGTAGTTTTCATATTTTCCGCGCGCAATGTTTACTCAGTCCGGTAGTCCACTCGAAGAAGAAGAAAACTGCAGATGCCAGTGCGGTGCTCTAGCGTCGGTCGTTGACCTACTGTACGAATCACGTCAAGCGTTGCAAATGGGTTTAGCGTTGAATCTAGCGACGCTTCTGCGATCTCGTTCGTGACCCAACGTTCCTGTCACAACAACGCGTGTTTAGAGTATACATTCATCAAGTCACTAAGCGGGCAGTTTCACCGCAACTGCGGGGAGCCCCGAATAGCAGCTCGACTGTTGAGCTCTAAGTAGATTATAGATCGGTACAAAACAAAACTTTTCCACAATTTAATGTATGAGATTGCTGCGGTTATCTATCTATCTATCTATATATATATATATATATATATATATATATATATATATATATATATATATATATATATATATATATATATATATATATATATATATATATATATATATATATATATATATATATATATATATATATATGTGTGTGTGTGTGTGTGTAGCTTTAAAGTTTATAGTGGTGTGACTGCTGCGGCTTTATATATATATAATAGGATTTTTTGGGCTAGATAAGAGACTGACAGACTTACCTAATGGCAATAGTCCAAAACTGCAATCTCTTGGAAATAAATAAATAGAAACATACAAAAACTTATCACACTATTGAAATATTTCGATAGACAAAAGACTTTTCTTCAATCTTTTCTTTTTTTCTTTTTTGATTGACAAAGATCATTTTTGATCGAAATATTTCAATAGTGTGATAAGTTTTTATATGTGTCTATTTATTTCCAAGAGATTGCAGTTTTAGACTATTGCCATTAGGTAAGTCTGTCAGTCTCCTATCTAGTCCAAAAATTCCTAAATAAGCTGTAAGCTTATATATATATAATGTATATAATAATATAAATAAATAATAATAACAATATAAATAATATTGAGTATTTATTGTGCATGAGATTGCGGCGGTTATTTACTTGAATATAAATAGCTTTAGAGTTTATCTTACGAAACAAACCCAATATACCAAATTAGATTCGTGTTTATATTGCTGCATTAACTTTCACTATGAGCTTTGCGACGAGAGGTGATTAAATTCCAAGACTCGAAACTCGACATAATGTTTTAATTACAGAGATCATGGTGAATGTGCGGTTGTGGACAATTTAGAAAGTGTTTATTCCATCTAAATTAAATAGTTTAAATTCCGAACTAATTGTATAATGACTTTAAAATAAAAACATGAATTTTTCTAAAATCACGCTCAAGTCCTGAAAGCTGAGCGTTTATCGCTTAACTACTGCTTCCTAGGCTTCGAGATTATTCGTCATGTTTAAAAAGGGGACATAAATATTCGTTGAATAATAAAAATTTGTTAATTAAAAGTATTCTGGGCCGAAAGAGTCGTGTTTGTATTTAGATTTACAAATCTTTCCTACAAATAAAAGAAACAAGAAAACAATATTAATGTTTGGCACTTGTGGTAGTGCCGGCGGAAGTGACAACTTCTTTGCGTGTGTTGGAAATAAGATCAAAGTAATTCAGAAACTAAGTGAGAAAACTTTTGAATTTATGTTATCACATAAAATTTATTAGGTTTTACAATACAAACATAGCCACACACACATTTGGGTTTATATCATGTGTACATGTTTTATGAAATTAATATCTAAGATCCAAATAAATCCTTCGTTTTTCTTTTATACATATATATATATATATATATATATATATATATATATATATATATATATATATATATATATCCCAAAAACATTTTATCGATTTAATTGTAATTTTACTACAAATAGCAAAAAAACATTATTGATTTAATTGTAATTTTACTCCAAATAGCAAAAAAAACGTTATATATATATATATACACACACACACATATGTATATATATATATATATATATATATATATATATATATATATATATATACATATATATATATATACATATATTTATATATATATATATATATATAT
>JBAIZL010000001.1:160588220-160673220 GCA_036971475.1 Prosapia bicincta
TAATAAGGCGCATCTCTGCATCTAGATACGGAGACGTTCCTACGGTTTCGTTAAGCTCTTGCCAGGTTTGTGTTCGTAGGTAAAATCATATGAAATAATACATAGAATTGTGTAGTTCGTTAGTAATCGTTGTCGATTGATTTTCGATTTAGCAATCCTTTCGATTTGATTTTTAATTTTGTAATTCTAGCCATTTTTTTAGGTTTTGTAAAGGTTGCAATTTTACTTTTGGTATGTAACTCTCGCCATTTTAATTTTGTATTAACCAAAATTACATTTCGATTTTGTAATATCCACCATTTGAGTTTTACTTTCGTAACCCCAACAATATGATTTTCTTTCTGTAATCCTCGTCATTTGATTTTTAATTTTGAAATCCTCGCCATTTGATTTTTAATTTTCTAATTCTAGCCATTTTTTTGGTTTTGTAATGGTTGCCATTTTATTTTTGGTAATGTAGCTCTCGCCATTTGATTTTTGTATTTTGTACTATTTAAAATTCCATTTCGGTTTTGTAATCTCCAACATTTTGAGTTTTACTTCCTTATCCCTAGCAATATGATTTTCTTTCTGTAATCCTCACCATTTGATTTCTGATTACGTAATCCTCGCCATTTGATTTTTAATTTTCTAACTCTAACCACTTTTTAGGTTATGTAATGGTTTCCATTTTATTTTTGGTTATGTAGTTCTCTCCATTTGAATTTTGTATTTTGTATCAACCGAAATTCTACATCGGTTTTGTAATCTCCACCATTTGAGTTTTACTTTCGTAACCCTAACAATATGGTTCTCTTTCTGTAATCCTCGCCATTTGATTTCTGATTTTGTAATCCTCGACATTTGATTTTTAATTTCCTAATTTTACCCATTTTATAGGTTTTGTAATGGTTGCCATTTTATTTTTGGTAATGTAGCTCTCGCCATTTGAATTTTGTATTTTGTATTAACCAAAATTCCATTTCGGTTTTGTAATCTCCACCATTTGAGTTTTACTTTCGTAACACCAATATAATTGTCTTTCTGTAATCCTCGCCATTTAATTTTTAATTTTGTATTTATAATAATTTTATCGATTATTTGTTATCGGTTTTGTAACCCTCCGCCACATTTGATTTTTAATTTTGTAATTTCACGCCATTTGACTTTTTCATCGTAATCCATAGAGGTTTAGTTTTCATGGCGACAGCTCTACATTTTTGTCACTCTTCTATTTTACAATTTAGCTCTGTGTATTTGTATCGATATGTCTCCTCACTTTCTTCGTGCTATTTGTTCTTTTTCCTTTTGTTTCTTTTTTAGCCTTGTATTAGTAGCTTTCGTTCACTGGCGAATCCAGCGCCATAAGCACAACGTGCCCTCTCAGACAGTCACAATTGCATTAATTCAAAATAATTTCAAGTGCAAATTTAAACGTTTATATTTACTTGTAGGATATGGCTGTTCAAAGGCACTGGTATTCTATCAACGATATTGCATCACATTGTTGTTTCGACAAACCCCTACCTCACCCCTTTCGTGCAGAGCAAACCGAGACGCTTAAGATAGGTTTCCCACGCAGTTGTTGTACCTTCTCAGTAAGAAATTCTGGATCAGTCCATGCCTGTGTTTTATTTGTATGTATATCCACTCTTTATGCCGTACCTTTTCCCTCGCGCCTTATTTGTAACATTATCGACAAATGATGGATTTGGAGCTTCAACATTTTGTACCACAAATTCCTACAATTACCTTTACTTCAACAGTTCAGCTAGTTTAAGAAGAGAGCGTCCACGCAAACTTGAATCTCTTTCTACTCAAAGATTCATGTTATCTAACGAATCTTTGAATCTTCAAAAACCTTTGTTAAAACAACAGCTTCAAGGTTTAGCGTGCTAAAGCTGTCAAAAGTGCCATGGCGGTTTGGCACGCTATGGTAGTCTGGGGTGTTAAGACAGCCTGGTATGTCAAGGGGTCTGGCGTGCTAAGGTAGTCTGGCATACCAAGGCGGTCCAGCGTGCCATGGCGGTCTGGTATGCAAGGCGGTCTGGCTTGCTAAGGTAGTCTAGCATGCGACATAGTCTGGAGTCCCGAGGCAGTCTGCCGAGAAATGGTGGTCTGACGTGCCAAGCTAGTCTGGCGTGCTTAGGCGGTATGGTTTGCTAAGGTAGTATGTCATACAATGGTGATCTGGCGTACCAAGGCGGTCTGGTATGGAAGTCGGTCTGGCGTGGCAATGGAGTCTGACCGGTGCGGCGTGCAAAGAAGTTCTGGCCGGCTTAGTATGGTGGTCTGGCTTGCTAAGGTAGTCTAGCGTGCCGACATAGTCTGGAGTCCCGAGGTAGTCTGCCGAGAAATGGTGGTTTGACCGGCGTACCGTGGCAGTATAGCGTGCCAAGGTAGTCTAGCGTGCCGACATAGTCTGGAGTCCCGAGGTAGTCTGCCGAGAAATGGTGGTATGACCGGCGTACCATGGCAGTATAGCGTGCCAAGGTAGTCTAGCGTGCCGACATAGTCTGGAGTCCCGAGGTAGTCTGCCGAGAAATGGTGGTTTGACCGGCGTACCATGGCAGTATAGCGTGCCAAGGTAGTCTAGCGTGCCGACATAGTCTGGAGTCCCGAGGTAGTCTGCCGAGAAATGGTGGTTTGACCGGCGTACCGTGGCAGTATAGCGTGCCAAGGTAGTCTAGCGTGCCGACATAGTCTGGAGTCCCGAGGCAGTCTGCCGAGAAATGGTGGTTTGACCGGCGTACCATGGCAGTATAGCGTGCCAAGGTAGTCTAGCGTGCCGACATAGTCTGGAGTCCCGAGGTAGTCTGCCGAGAAATGGTGGTTTGACCGGCGTACCATGGCAGTATAGCGTGCCAAGGTAGTCTAGCGTGCCGACATAGTCTGGAGTCCCGAGGCAGTCTGCCGAGAAATGGTGGTTTGACCGGCGTACCATGGCAGTATAGCGTGCCAAGGTAGTCTAGCGTGCCGACATAGTCTGGAGTCCCGAGGCAGTCTGCCGAGAAATGGTGGTTTGACCGGCGTACCATGGCAGTATAGCGTGCCAAGGTAGTCTAGCGTGCCGACATAGTCTGGAGTCCCGAGGCAATCTGCCGAGAAATGGTGGTTTGACCGGCGTACCATGGCAGTATAGCGTGCCAAGGTAGTCTAGCGTGCCGACATAGTCTGGAGTCCCGAGGCAATCTGCCGAGAAATGGTGGTTTGACCGGCGTACCATGGCAGTATAGCGTGCCAAGGTAGTCTAGCGTGCCGACATAGTCTGGAGTCCCGAGGCAATCTGCCGAGAAATGGTGGTTTGACCGGCGTACCATGGCAGTATAGCGTGCCAAGGTAGTCTAGCGTGCCGACATAGTCTGGAGTCCCGAGGTAGTCTGCCGAGAAATGGTGGTTTGACCGGCGTACCATGGCAGTATAGCGTGCCGAGGTAGTCTAGCGTGCCGACATAGTCTGGAGTCCCGAGGTAGTCTGCCGAGAAATGGTGGTTTGACCGGCGTACCATGGCAGTATAGCGTGCCAAGGTAGTCTAGCGTGCCGACATAGTCTGGAGTCCCGAGGCAATCTGCCGAGAAATGGTGGTCTGGCGTGCCAAGCTAGTCTGGTGTGCTTAGGCGGTATGGTTTGCTAAGGTAGTCTGGTATACCCAGGCGTCTTAGCGTACCAAGGTAATCTGTCGTTCGAAGGAAGTCAGTCGTGCTAGGGTGATATGGCTTGCAAAGTGGTCTGGCATGCTGAGGTAGTCTGCCAGGGTGCCAAAGTGGTTTGACTGGCGTCCCAATGTGGCCTAGCGTGTCGAAGCAGTTTGAAATGAGAAGGTGGTGGCGTGGCAAGACGGCCTGAATATTAATAGAATTTGTAACACGTAGCCTACAATTGATTTAAGACATTTTATGTAATAGTATTGTATTACATAGAAATAATTCAATTATAAACTGCAATTAAAACGCAGTATTAACCCTTGTATTTTAAATATCATAAGTTTAAATAAAAGTTAACTTTTCTCACTGTAATTTCAAATCGTGTAGTTTTATATTAATTGCAATGTGAGAAGCTCAGAATTCTTGACCGTATAGTTTTGTGGATTGTTCTATTGTTAGGTGATTTTGTAATTTTCTTTTAAATATCTTTTATTTTTCCCCTTTTCGTGATGAATTTCTACTTTATATTTATTTTAACTTCAAAAAGAAATTGTATCATTTTTTAACTGCTAATTTTGTTCTCCGTGAGTTAAAATACATAGGTATTAACTTCCATATAAATTGTTATATTTTAAAAACTAAAAGATTCGATTTATTTTCACCTAAAACTTACTTTGACAGCTAAATATTTTTCGGTTTACGTGAAAGTGATTTGAAAGCAAATCTAAAAACCTTGAACAATGGACAAACCTAACTTAAAAGATTTCTCTAATAAAACTTACTTTGACAGCTAAATATTTTTCGGTTTACGTGAAAGTGTTTTGAAAGCAAATCTAAAAACCTCTACCTATGGGCAAACCTAACCTAAAAGATTTCTCTAATAAAACTTTCTTTGCTTATAACAAGAATACGTTTCCTACCGGTTTTGAGGTTATAAATTACCGGACATAGGACGTGCGAGGCCTGCTCACTAGATTTTGCACTTAGGACCGAGCCTGCCTTAACTTTATATTACATATAATCGACAATCGGCTAATAAATTGAAACGGCTAATAGCCTAAAGTTCTCAAAGCGCGTGGCCTGTCGGCGATTCGGTGTGGCGAGCAGAAATAAAGCAAGAAATGTTAAACTTTATCACAGATGTCCAGTTGGTAGTAGCCTACAAATACATATATGGGTAGTAGCCTACAAATACATATATGGGTAGTAGCCTACAAATACATATATGGGTAGTAGCCTACAAATACATGTCTGGGTAGTAGCCTTCAAATACATATCTGGGTAGTAGCCTACAAATACATATCTGGGTAGTAGCCTACAAATACATATCTGGGTAGTAGCCTACAAATACATATCTGGGTAGTAGCCTACAAATACATATCTGGGTAGTAGCCTACAAATACATATCTGGGTAGTAGCCTACAAATACATATCTGGGTAGTAGCCTACAAATACATATCTGGGTAGTAGCCTACAAATACATATCTGGGTAGTAGCTTGCAAATACATATCGAGAGGTTTATTCAAATTGAAAGCAAAATTCTACGGGTATAATATTATTATTGTTTTAAACGTTAATAAAACCACAAAACCTGTTGAGAAATTCTATTGTAAACATAACCCAATATTGCAATTGAGTTGCTCTTTCCCTTCCCAAGTTTAACTTTCGAGATATTTCGGTGCTGTAACAACTTATCTACATTTAGTTTTGAATACCGACGACCGAAATTAAATTTTACACTTGGCCAGAATCTGAAACAAATTTTACACTTAGATAAATCACGACAGCCCAAGAAATGGCAGATTTTCAAGAGCAAATTTTTGTTTTGAAGTTTAACTTTAATGGAGAATTTTATAAACAACTTTACATGAGATTCAATGTGACGTCTTCACTTAGGAATTTACACGGAAGTGTGTAAACATCATGAGATCAATGGATTTTGTTCGGATGACTTCCGCGTGCAAAACATATTTGTTAATCCTAACAGATCTTTTTGGCTACACTTAGAGGTTATTTGAAGGTTATGTTTCGACCATTTTCAAATGTAGCTTCTAAATTGTAAGAAATATCGTGTAATTTATTAAATTAAGTAACAACATATGATTTTAAATGACATATGTTTTTATTACTCTCAGCTTGTTTCGTTTTGTACTGTGCATTAGCAATAAGTTGAAATCTATGTCTAGTTTTTATTTAAAAAATTAATAAAAAATATAATAAGAAAATTAAATTACCGCCTAATACATTTTCGGTAAAATCGGTTATTTAGGATAACGTAATGACTTGAGGTATGTTTATTAAGGTTCATTAAGTAACACCAGTTTAATAAATATTAAAAGTACAAACTACAAGTTTATAAATATGTCAGCTTGTAACCAGGAAAAATGTAAAGTTAGCGTGATAAATAAGATATTTTATGCTCTTTATCATTTATACTGTGTATTTTATTAAAGATATTTGTGTATACAATAAATATCCAGGGAAAATTATACTAAAATTATTTTAAGTCACGACCTCTCTCAACTGTTTCTTTTTTTTTTTTTAATATTTGTCAATAAAATCTAAAATAACCTAACTTTCTAAGACGAATAAATAAATTTAAAATATAAAATTGTTGTTTCAACATTTTGTAACACAATAACAATAAATTCTTAATTTAATCATCTTTCTATTTGTTGTAATATCGGTATACATGATCTTCTGCCTCTTCTAGCGTAAAAACATTGTTCTTCGTTGACACGTTTCGAATTAACTTCATTTTCAAAACGTTACCTGTATTCTCACATAACCAAAACAGTTTGAAGTTATGATAATAAAATAAGAGTAGAATTTAAAGATTTGATGATCGAGTTAATCCGAAACACATCAACGAAGAACAATGTGTTGATGTTAGAAAAGGCAGAACGTGTATACCAATAATATTAATAAGGAGTTGGTAATTGTATAGACAAATTCACAACAAATAAAATCTGCTGATTTACTAAAACCACTTCCATCACGAAAAACAAACAAAACTTATACTACTTACTAACTACTTACGAGCTTATAATGTAAGTAAATTTATGAAATACTTACTGAGACAAAACGTTGGGAGGAAACTTACAGAGACAAAACGTTTCCTATGAAGATAGCTCAGTACGTTTTTCGTAAATTTACTAAAATTATAAGTTTGGCAAGTTATCAATAAGGACAGATGCTATGTGAATTATTGTGTAAACCATCTCGTAATTTCCTCACAGTCTACTTAAAGGGTTCTGTAAAGGTGGACTTCAATTCATCCTGTATGTACAGAATCAGGGAGGCCTACTACAGCCAGAACCGCTGTGAATACAAAGACGTAAAACAGTCGGTTTACATCTGGCATAGTTTTCATTTCAAAACGAATCTTTCAAATTGCTTGTTGAAAAATTCTCTAATTATTTCAGTTAAAAAATTAACTTAAAACTGAGTTAAAGATTTTAAAGATAAAATCAGCCGCTCATTTTATCTATAAAAATCAATAAAATGTCAGTTAAATAAAATGTCAGTAACATATAAATATAACATTTTAAAACCCCTTTAAAGTAATGAGAGGTTTGATTTCTTAGCTTACTTTTTTATTCTCTCAGGGTTTGTACAGAATGAAAGTTTAAAAACAACGGGTTTTAAAATTTTTCTAATTGCTAATTTTTAACAAGTAACGTAACAAGATCTGGTAACAGTTATTCTTAACTGTTGCATTTTTCTAAGACTAATGTGAACCATAGTTTCTGAAGGGAAAACTTCAACAGATTTAGCTACTTTTTTGGTTGGAGAGAAAGCACTTATTTTGCTTTTATACTGGAGTCGGTTAACGTAACAGCTGTTTACGGCTACTCTTGGGTGTTATTTGGAGGCTATGTTTTAATAATTTTTTTAAATAGGTGTAAAGCTGATTTCATAAAACAGATGTTTTTATTTTTCGTAGGTTATGTTAGTTTGTATTGCACAATATTAAGTTTAAATGTTGCTATTCAATTTTAAATATAATTAATAAAAATGTTAATTATTTCAATAAATCTCACCATAGTGAATTATACGTACCTATTTATATGTTTTCTAGTTTGTCAAATTAAAAATTCTCAAGAGAAGTCTGACACTGTTTAATTACCAGGCCCAAGTGAATTCGTTAAAAAATAATTGTAGACTTTATATTTTTGTTTAACATATATTCATATATTAACTACATATAAATAGTTTAAAATTTCAATCGTTATTAAAATACCTTTTAATTCATCCACTCAAGTTCAAATATTTTTTTTTTTTAACTTTTAGTAGATGAAACTTGACGTTAATACAGTTTTTTTCAAATATTAATTCAGTTAATTATTAATTAAATTTAATGAATTAATTTTATTTTTATGTGGCAGGAAACGTTTCACGAAAGTGGCAAAGTGAATGCTATATAGTTATTCGTCCCATTTGGCTTAAAATAAGTGATAACTTATGATTCCATAAAACAGCTAATTTTATATTATAGGTTATGGGTAGAACGCATACTGTTTTAACGCATACGTTATGTTACTTTATTTATATTAATTTTAATTATTTAATAAAAAGTAACTAATATAAAATTTATCTTTGTTGATCTAAGTGGGAGTTTACTTTTAAACAAGTTTTGTTTACATTACTTATTTTCTCAGATTTTCAATTCTGTCGATCAGTCCCCAGGCAAACACATTTTCTTTGCTAATTGTTTAACTTGCCTTGAAACATATTATTACCGTAAATGTACTTGTTGCAGATATTTGACTGGTGATGTTCCAGTCCGCGAGAAGTCAAGGTTTCGTAGATGGGTCTGAGGCCGTCCTCATTGGTCCGTCCTAAGATAGCTTTGACGTGGGTGCTAAGAGGAGACCAAACAGAAAGACACTCCAGGGAGGAAACTATTGGTTCCAAAACTAAGTAAGTACCCAAAACATATCAATCTCAACAACAGATATGTATTGAAAATGTCCATGAAGTTCTGGAAAGGTTTATTACTTTTTCAAACATGTACAAGGCATTGCGAAAATAACAAACGAATCTAAGATCTTTGAATTTACAAATCTCTCTCTTTCTCTCTCTCTCTCTCTCTCTCTCTCTCTCTCTCTCTCTTTCTCTCTTCATCTAGCTATCTCTTCATTTCTATTGCTATCCTTATATAATCTCTATCTATATCTTTAACTTTTTCTTTCTTTCTATGACTATCTCTAACACTCTTCCTCTTAATCATTTATAATTTCATATACCTCTACCTTTTATATCTATATCTTTATATTTAACTCTTATATCACTATCTTTCTGCCTACGCCTCTTTACTAATTCTATTTCTACCGTAACCTCTGTATCGCTTTCTCTATATTTTAATCTCCATTTCTCTATATGTCTCTATCTAATCTCCTACATCTATCTGTCTATCTCTTTCCTTAACTCTTTACGTCTCTATTTCTACTAATCTCTCTCTTCTTCTTTTAATCTCTGAGTTTTTCTCTAAAACCTCTATCTGTTTTCTATCTAAATATATCTCTTGCTATTTCTATAATTTTACCTCTGTCACTGTATCTCTATCACAATGTCTTTTTCTGTATCTGTCTTTATTTTGGTGTTGTGCGGAAAAGGAATTTTTCACAGATACAAACTGTCTATAATATTAAGCACTTAAACAATAGTTTACGACTATCCGAACTTTATATTTAGTAAATTTTATAAAACTTACTGAGACAGAACGTTTTCGATCGGTATGTGCCGATATTCATCAGTGTCTTCTGCTTGGAGATGTCTATAATAATTATAGGCCTAGCTATATATGTATTTTTTTGTTATTAAAAAAAATAACTGCACAGATACACATACGTTTATAAACCTGAAGCACAAGTTAAAACAAATTAATAAATTAAATCACTTCAACATAATTAAGTTTCACCGAACGTAATGGACTACAAAATTCAAGAAATTAATAAAGTTAAAACAAATTTAAAGGTCGCCCCTATGTGTTTCTGTTCGTTGCAAATGTTTCCTTACAATGAATATAGTCGTATTTTTCGCTGTAATTTAACACTTGCATATTTATAAAACATACTTTTTTCGTTGTGTTATAAAGATAATTTTATAATCCTAATTTGTTGTAATCTAGATTAATACGATTAATACGAATCTCGTATATTCTAATAATAATCTAATTATTGCAACGATGTCGGTTTTAATTCAAATGAAATGACAGTGTATTTTAATCAAGTTTCTTGTTAATAACAAAATGTAATATGCAACGCGACCATTCCTCAGATTCAAATGTTCTCTTTGCTCCTATGCAGCTTTAGTTTCGTTTTCACAGTGTTTGGTTCTTCTCAGTTTTTACATATGAGTCCTCTAGAATCAAACCGCACTTTCTCCCACTCACTTCATTTTTCAATACAGTCAAAAAAACCTCTGAATAAGGCAGTAAAGAAATTAGAATTAATTTTTTCGTTGGTAATTAAAGTACATATGTATATAATTATTTAGAGTAGATAAAACCCAAATTTCAGCTGCATTTTACAGTGACAATAAACAAAAATATAATGGAGAAAGTTCACTTTGACTCTAAACAGTGGATAAAGTTTACTTTGTTTCCAATGAAAGTGAAAGAGCAAATTGTTTGTTTAAATGTATTTAATGATATTCATAATTATTACAAAACTATGTTATTGAAAAACATCATTGATATTTTATTTTACGCATCAAATTACTTTAAATAAAAACATTTTCTTCTTCCGCTCATTGTTCACAGTATTTTTTTGCATTGGAGATTTGAAAATACCATGAAGCACATTTTCTCTTAACTTTTCCTGCTGCCTTTTTAAAATTGTAGACTTTGAAGTCCACACCAACCTTTAACAAGACTATGCTTACCTATGATTTCAATAGCTGTCTGTGGTGATTAAATAATTTCATGCTTTTTCAAGTCTTTTTCAATTATACCAAAAACTTTATCCGGAGGTATGTAGCTATGACCTGTGACTGGAAACAGAAATTCAACTGATTTGATAGCTTATGGTGCATAATTACAGAGCCATTTAATTACCATAGTCATCAGAGTTGAATTATTATTTTGACCTCCACACCCATCTGCAACGAGACGAATGTTTGAGTATCTACTTAAATCTGTAACTGTGATTGAATAATGAAACACACAGGATGCTATGGTATTTGAACGTTTCCCATATTCATTCTCCGTCCAAACAAAAGCAGTTACAGTTTCAGGACAAAGTTTTGTACTGCTACCACCTTTGACTATAGAAAAACTGACCTAATAGAACTCCCGTGAGCAGTACACGCATTGGTCAGGTAGTTGAGACAGAGGCAAATTCTTCTGACAGTCGAATAATATAGCCAAAGTAGAAGGGTCTGTATCGCAAAGAAGGTCGTAAAAGCTTGTGCTATCTTCTTGTGACTTTGAAACTCTGTAGAAATACAATTTTGTGACTCTTTTGTACTAGCTGTTTTGATTTTTCCTTTAACAGTAACTACAGATTGCAAACACCAAATCTTGGTGATCCAAAACCAATGTTGTACTGTGTATTGAATATCATTCGAAAGTAACTTTCCTTAACAGGAATATTTTGTAAGTTTGGATTTGAATACATTTTCCACAATGTTGTAATACTAAGCTCAGATGGTAAGTATAATGTGACTCGCTACATTTCAGAGAATTCTCAAAATTAACTATGATTTCGCTTTGTGGAGCGTACTTACTTTTCAATCTAAAACCTTCTCTACTTTCTTCAACATGTCCATTTTTAAAATACGTTTGCACTTCTGTGATGACTCTCCTCGCAGAAATGCACGGAATAGATATAAAGGAATTTTTGCAAATCCTTACCATAGTTTTTGAACGAGTTCGTAGAAAAAACTTTGTGGCTACTTCTTTTTCCGAGTATTGGCTTGTCTTTTGTCTCCTTCTCTGAACAGTGTTTGTTTCTATATGTTTCAAGATAAAATTATCTTGGTCATCTTTAACTGGTTTCTTATTATTCTTCCCTCTAATTCCTGTATGAAAAACTCGTTTAATTTTCTAGGTAATGGCTTTCGGTTTATATAATTCGTTTTTAAACTTAAATTGGTTTCGGTTTAAAATTATCTTCAATGATTTGACAATTTCGTTATTCAAATCCTTATTTGGGCTCTGTTCTTGTGACTTCTCCATAATGGTTTGTATATTTTGATTAATTGGTATTGATGGGTATATATTTTTTACATCGAACGAAACCATCCTACAATCTTTAGAAAATCTTTGATTCTTGTATTCTTTTAACAACTTCAGTTGAATTTTTCTCAGTATATTTATTTTCTAGCAGATGCACTCGTTTTAACAATTTTTCTAAATCATTTGCTAATTTATAGGCGGGTGGCGTTCTATAATTAATTATCGGCCTATTAGGGTATTCTATTTTGTGAATTTTTACTTGGGCTCTCATTATTGGCACACTCGGAATCATATTTATATTTCTCTTCTTGAGTAATATATTGGGAGTGTTTAACTATTTCTTTATTTTCCTTTTGATATGTTTCAGTCGTAGTTTTTTTTAAACTCCTTTTTACATGCGTACGATTTAAGTTTTGAAAATGGAGTTAATCCGAAACGCGTCAGCAGAGGAGAATATTTTAACGTTGTTAATGGCAGTCAATTCTATTAAAAAAATAATATTTTAAATTTAATTTGATATTTTTATAATTTACTTTTAAAGTATATTAAATACAATTTTAAATTTAATTACGTTTTGCTATTTAATTTTCTACTTCCAAGCGTAGTAAATAAACTTTAATACGTGTAGCCTAAGTGCGTGTATTATATAGCTATAAGTACTGTTACCGTAATAAGAAATAATAATGAAATTAATACTAATAACAATTAGTGACGTGCTGAGTCACTGCATTACATAAGTATATTTATCGTTAACGTATTAGAAAATGTAATTTTCCTTAGAATTACATTTAACTTAGGCCTATAGCTAATGATGCAGTATAGGAAGTAACATAACCTACAAGTGATAAAACAGCTGTTGTAGGCCATCATACGTCATCACAAAATTTAATGAAACGTGTTATTTCTGAATATGTAAGAAATTGCAATTGAAAGTGTTTTTAATAAAAACTTTAAGCATCTTCTAAGTGAATAAGAAAATACATATTTGAATTAACGTCGATGTTTGACTTACGGAAATCTTGGGAATAATTCGTTGATTTCCAGATATTATGAACTCTCGTATAAATTCCAAAGGTATGACGTCACATCCGATCAATTCAATTTTTTTTAACGCATTAAAACTAGTGTCTCTTAAATAATTTAAATTCAAATCAAAATAAATGACTCAAAATTTTTGCAACTCAAAATACATGTTTAGGCTTTGAAAGAACCATAAAGTTATTTCGCCTTAGTACCACTGGAACGTCGACGTGAAGAAACATTATATCGTTAGTCCAGTCTCGTAAAACTCATCAATATCATAAATTTACTCAAAATAATTACTTTTAATATGTGCCTCCAGCGCTACTAGTGGTAGAAATAATTACTAGAACTTTGTAATACCTCTTATAAGTGGGTGTTTATCTGATGTATTAAAACCTACCTCATTGTATGGAGCCGTTTGATTACAGAGAGGATACTGGTGGCAGTGAGCACAAAGGATCAGTGACGGGCGAGAGGGACACTGTACGACGAAGGAACAAAAGGAGCCACCATCGGCGCCCCCGAAGGCAGCAGAGCGCCAAGCCCCAGTCGCCGTCTAGGTTTGGCTATGAGATAACCGACGTCGACGCCTTTCTTACCAAGGTAAGTAACATGCATATATACGTATAGAAAAATTATAGGGAAGGGTGGAGCTTGGTAGCACTAAGGAAAGCTCATAATATCCCCCTGTTATTGGGAATAAGGGATAATTATGGCACCACGAGAACAGAGTCGCTTACATGAAGTATATATACTCCTAGCTAGGGTGACAGATGTCTACTCTTTACCCAAAAAATCGTTAAAACATATGACTCAAATGATATTACCATTGTGGCATTTAGAGGGAAAATAACTTGAGTGTCAGATACATATTCTATGAAGGCGGTCCGAAATCATGAGAAAGTGTTTGGGGGTGAGGACAGGATCGTAATATTGAAAAGACCCAGTCCACCCGTGAAAATTTAGGAAAGATTCAAATGTGGTTTCCGCCATTAGGATAGGGCGAGGTGGGTGGTAGTTGGGAGAGGTCGTTGGTGGATTGATGGATGATGAAGGAGCCGTACAAAACTCTGGTAGATGTTGAAAGGCCTCCCTGGACTTTGTAGGATTTTGGGTGATATTCGTTTCGTCGGGAGGGAGTGATTGCTATAAACATTTGCATAGTCTATATAACCTTACTCTTGCTGGTTCTGTCTTCATCTCAAGAAAAACACAGAGCACGTCTCTTCATTAATGACTTGATGATGGAGCTGATACCAGCAATATTTCCTTTTGTGTTATTTACAGCAGGCTCGTTCGGCTTAGCCGGATCCAACCTATTTTCTCCATTTTGTCTTTGGTTTCTTTTCCACAAGTATTTACACCAAACCAAATTTAGGCTTCAAACTAGACTAAGTCTGTCTAGTTTGTAACTTAGTACGTTCTAGATTGTAATTTTGCAACAGGACCATCTGATGATGATGACGTGGTCATCAAAATATGCATAAGGGTTTAATCTTAGGTAACTTGTAGTATTAGTAATTTTGTATTATTTTTGTGGTATTTGGGTTTTTGCAAATATTTTTATTGAAATGCATAAATAGTTTTAAATTCTTGAACTTTGAAGTCCATTACGTTCGGTAAATCTTAATTAACCACTTTTAACATTAGTTTATGACTATCCGAACTTTAAATTTTGTAAAAACGTATTAAGGCAGAACGTTTTCGATCGCTATGTGACGATCTTCACCAGTGTCTTCTGCTTGGAGTTGTTAGATTAAGTGATGACGGATTTAAAGGCTTGTTTTCGATAGTATCAAAGAGTATGTGTGATTTGTATTGGGTTTGTTCGTTTAATATGTTTGTACTTTGTGTTTTTGTGTGTTTGTAAATTTATATTGTTCCAATATGTTGAGATGTGGTAATATTTTGGTGATGTGTAAGGTTTCTAGGGGCTATGGTAAATGTCTGTGTATTTGTGTCCTGTTTCTTTTATGTGATTGTAAAATGTTGAGTTGGTGTTCTGTTTGATCCTCGACTCTTTGTTTAAAGCTGTGACCTGTTTGCCCGATGAAGAATTTGTTGCAGTGTAGGAGAATTTGTATAGGCCTGGTGCTTGTAGTTTATCTTTGTTGTTGGTGTTGTGTTGTATTTTATATTGTAAATTGTGAATAGTTTTGTATGCTATTTTGTATGCTATTTTATATGCTGTTTTTTGAAATTTGTGGGATATTTTATTTGTTGTTTTCATTATGTATGGTATTGTAATGTATTTGTTTTCCCTGCCTGTAGTGTTAATTTTAGTGTTTTTTTTTTTTTTGTATATTGTGTCATAGTTTGTCTATTATTGTTGTGTTTTATCAAGTTGTATTTTTAAATATCCCTGACAGCTGACGCGGACCCTCTATGCGATAAAAAAAGTTGTCTTCTCAATACATTTACTTAAATTATAAGTTCAACAAATCGTTATTGAGTGCAATAAAAAAAAAACGTTGGTTCTGTCGTCGCCGATCGTTAAGGGCAATTAAATCGACAAAAACGTTTTCAAAAGCGTTCAAAACTGTTAATCAATTTAAACAGGTTTAAATTTTAGTTTAACAAATTTAATTTTAAATTTCAAACATTATTTTATTTTAAAAAATTAAAGAAAATTGTCAATTTTCTATCTTGTAGCAATCCTAACGTCAAACTTAACCTAAACTTACCAAGGCGAGTCGTTTACAAGATCAGCAAGAGATAAATATATTTTGACAGCTAAAAGACAGATGCGCTAAAAGGACCTTTGACCCCACAATTACCTCCCCAATCACTCTACCTCTTCGGCTAATCACTACCGCTTCATACCCGGTTATAGTTAATTACCTTTAAATGCTTAATTAATTTCGGCACGTCAACAGTCATCGACTCGAAGATCAAATAGAATTTATGATGATGACACATCATAACCTCAACAGCATTACGGCCTACACATGTTTCCAGCTTATCACGTTTTATTAAGCGAACGAAATATACATTAGGCATTTGTGTAGCCTATATTCAAAGAAATAAATGAGGCTGTGTATTTCGCAAGCAATTACAGCTTGACTCCCTTATAATTAACCGACTTCAAAAAAGGAGGTTCTGTATTCGAACCGTATTTTTTTAAATGTTTGTTCCACGATAATTTCTGAGTTATTTAATCGATCAAAGTGATTTTGCTAGCAAATGAAAGGAGAAACCCTCCCGGTGGTCTCACTATAGTTACATCTCAATCCATCTGATTTGGAGACAATAATGCGACATTTTAACTCCAAACACAAAAGTTTTTGAGAGTGAAAAAGTTGTTTTTTTTTAAATAAGGATTATGAAGTATAAAATAACTAATAAGCAAAATAAACAATCACATCATTTATTTTATGTAGTATTCTACCACATATAAAAATAATGTAGAAAACAAAGTATAAAATGAACAGATTTGTTTTTATTTCTTACTTGAGAAAGCTGCTTAGAACGACCACCATCGGATTCTAATGAACGACTTTTTTTATGAAAGCGGCTTTTTGGATGGTCTACCAATAGGTTATTGATGTATAACTTGGTATAACTCGAATTAGATAAGCCAAAATAAATACACTGAAAATACGATTTAGTCCATTTATCATAAACAAGATATTCAATAATCCTCAGGGGAAATTTTCATTACTTCACTAAATATCAAGAGATAAACTCATTAAATGTAACTTTACTATCAATTTTCACTTTATATTTTATTAATATTTTACGTGTAAAACAATGTTTTCCTAATAATGATTAAAGATAGAGTTACTGTAATTTACCGGAGATTTTCCATTACATGACAATTAACACGTTTTTAAACGGAAATGAAACGAATATTTATTTATTAAAAAAATTATGTGTAGGGTTTTAGAAAAATTCATCAAGGGAATTTCCAAGATAAATTACTCAATATATTCCTCTGACAAACTGATATGTTTATCGTATTCTTCAAGGGCGTGTTCAATTATTTGAACAACGATTAACCAATATGATTATAGCAATATGTATTGTAATCCTTGGATGGATTTTTTTCTTGTTTTACATATATATATATATATATATATATATATATATATATATATATATATATATATATATATATATGTATATATATATATATACAATTAAATGACACTTTCATAAACACAAATTTTTATTTTATTTTTCTTCATACATTGAAGCTTTTCCCTGATTGGTAGTATCAGCATTATCGCAATTTTCAAAATACCTTATGATTCTATGACTACATCTGAACTATAAGGTACTTTCAAAATTTTCATAATGCTGATACTGCCAATCAGCGAAAAGCTTCAATGTATGAAGAAAAATAAAATAAAAATTCTTGTTTATGAAACTGTCATTTAACTGTGTATGTATGAAACAAGAACAAGAAATTCGTCCAAGGATTACATATATATATATATATATATATATATATATATATATATATATATATATATATATATATATATCGCAAAATGTATTCTTGTGTATTAATAAAGAACTAAGTCAAAATACAAATACAAGAATTATAATTGAATTTACAATTCAAAGCTTTTCGTTGGCTAATGATGTTGGTACTGTTAGCCAACGAAAAGCTTTGAATTGTAAATTCAATTATAATTCTTGTATTTGTATTTTGACTTAGTTCTTTATATATATATATATATATATATATATATATATATATATATATATATATATATATATATATACCACGGCATAAAACGAAATTAGATTATAAACTAGATAGGAATGAGAGATCAAACATCTAAGAATGAAAAATTAAAATAAATAATTAAAAACAGAACCTGCTTCAAAAAAAAAGAACCCCAATATGTGATTGCACATTTTTCGTTTAGATACACAGATTGCCGACAATTCAACTTTCATTGAAAGAAAACGAAATGTGATTATTAAAGATGCTATAAATATAAAAGTTAATATATCTCTAAATCTTTTGGATCATAAATTTAATCAATTTCTTATATCTATAAAATAGGTCTGTGGAAGAAATTATTAAACAGGCTTTGCTTGTACCATAATTTGTTAATCTATATCCCAAGGTACTCCAACATCATAAAAAAAACCCTTTATTTGTCACCTTCAATATGTTAAATATGAGATATGAGATCAAGTACAAAATCGACGCCGATTTTAAAATTTTGTGCTTAATAAGCTTATTATAAATTCTGATTTCGTTACTGTAAAATTATTTTTTACTTTTTAGTAAGTGAAAATTGTGTAATGGGGTTCTTCTTTTTAAGTCAGTTGTTTTCTTTATAATTTTTTATTTTAAAATTTCACTTGATGCTCTTAATTTGAGATATATAATTTTTTCAAAAAACAGCTCATACTGAGACTGAAATTGTTTTCTTTTTATTGAATGTTATAATTTAAAGAGATAAGTACAATTAAATATCGCAAAATCCATATTTAAAATGAGTTTGAATTTGTCCAGAAAAACAATTTGTTTCCAGGAAATGACCAAGCAAATTTCTTCTACTTCTTTTTTGTAGATTTTTATTGCCAAGCAATTTCATCTAATATGGTTCTGCGCCTAGACTAATGCCAAGACTAACTCCCAGTTTTAAGTTTTATACACTAAATCTATTTCATTGCAGTGGCACACCGAAGAGAAAGGCCAAGGAGCCTGGGCCTCCCTTGGACATCCCGATACAGAAAAAGAAATTACGCGCGTCGTCCTTAATTAAAAACTTATAGTGCGCATACGCAGAATATAAATTTAACTACCAAAATTTACCAATAAATAAGTGTTATTAATATATGTTTTAGATTTATTTGTGCCTGAAGTATTAGAAGAATTAGTTAATTTGCAAATTAAAATCTTAAGCATGTTTAAATGCATCAATAAAAAGTTTCAGAAATATCCTTTAATAATACACAGTTGTATTTATTAAATATTACTAAAATCAAGTATTATATATTTGTTACACAAATTAGCAACAAAGTATCCAGTGATAAAAAGCTTGGTTATAAAAGAAATAATAAGTTTGTCAACTGTAAAATCCAAAAATATCTAGAGCTATATTTTTATTACTGCACAGTGAAAGTAAATTATTTTACATAGGAAGTATTTTAAGTAGATCCTTTTTTAAATAGGAAGTAGATCCTATTTATAAAAATCTCTTACGGCTAATAAAGCGCACAAAATTTCGTTTGAAATTTTAATTTGAGTATTGTAAATTGTTTACATTTGCGTACATATTTCTTGCACTCCCAGAAGAACTAAAGATTTCTGCCCTTGAGACAATCCACACGTTATATCCTGAACCAGAGTTGCTACACGTCTACACAGATGGATCTAAACTCTTCCCACTGGAGCTGGAGCTGGAGCTTTCTCCGAGCTCTTTGAAATCAGCCAGGGCGTTGGGGCAAAAGCAAGTAATTTTGATGGGGAAGTAACGGCAGTGCGACTGGCCGCAGAGGCGCTTGCTGCTCATCACTCAGCAACGAACTACCAACGAGCTGTTTATTTTATAGATTCTCAAGCCGCCATAATTGCAATAGCCGACAACTCTTCAACAGACTGTTCGAACATATTCCACTGCCGAGAAGCAAATCACATCTTTTGCAAAATGAATGGTCAATTAGCCTTCAGTGGATCCCAAGTCACGTCGGCATCACAGGTAACGAAAGAGCAGACGACCTTGAAAAAAATGGAACGCAGATGCAACAACCCTACTCAGAAGCCAGCCTCACCTCTGCCAAACACCTTATCGATACAGCCCTGAAACACTCCATGAAACAAGGGCACGATGAAGCCAGCAGAGGGAAACAGTGGGCATCACTTAGCAGTCCCGGTCCTCTGGTACCCACAAGCGATAGGGCAACTGCCGTAGCTGACTTTTGACTCCTGACACGACACGAGTATCTCCAGGCCCACCTCTACCTTTCTGGCCCAGCAGAATCTGTCTCCATGGTGTCATGAATGGGGACCACATTTCAACCTGTCCTGAGCTGGACGACTGCTGTCCAGAATCGGTAGCTACTGGGAGGCTCGACGCCGAATGGCTCAACAGCCAAGTGTGGCACTGGCTAAAGTCAAGTAGGCGTGCATTTTTCTAACATTACCATATTTTTCTTTGTTGAAGCATTTCAGAATAACCCGATTCTCAAAACCTTAATAGTATACTTAGGTTTTTAAGAATGGAGTTATTTTGAAATTCGTCAACAAAGAAAAATATTATAATGTTAGGTAAGGCAGAAAAAATACTCAAATTTATTTGAGTTCACAAATATTCTAAACAGAAGTGTAAATGAGTATATTAATAATTTATAAATGGTTTCGTTATAGATGAAATAATAAGTTTGATTATGCTGAAACCCATTGGGTTGAACTGTTATGTTTCAATAAAATTATTAAATTTTCCCTTGTGAAACATCGTTATTATTTACTTTTGAGCTATGTATAACATACAGTAAACTCCCGATTATCCGTGGAATAGGGTGGCTCGGCAACGCCGGATAACGAATTCCCCGGATAATCCGCTATGAACAAAGAATACGCAAAATGATCGATAATCGATTATTATACCATAAGTTACACAAGTAATGACCCCGGTTAATGCAATTCACAAATAATCTTGAGAGGACAAAATTTATACAGAAAATAATTTAAAATGTCGATGTATTTGACGGATTATAACATGTACATATATATGTCTAACTATTGACAATACGTACATAAGTATATGTCAAAAGTAAGTATGTATGTACATATGTAATTTCCTTTACACATAATACTTTCACTTTTTAACAAAAAAAAAAACGTCACTTCCGTCTGTTTTTTTTTGTGAGCATTGATTTAGCTTTAATGTGCGATCTAAGTTTGTTGAGAACCATTTTGTCGCACAGTGTCTACTTGTGTCACAAAGCCATAAAGATCGATAATGTATATGACAGACATGGATAATGCATATGTCACGTCTTAGACTATTTATAGCCGAGATTAGCTGACATTTGTTTACAATCTTATGATACGCATTAGGTTTTCGGGCGTCCAAGCATTTTGTCATTGTCTCTTATATACAGTAGTCTGCTCGCTCCTTTTATTTCGCTGGCCCGCGTCGGAATGCTTCCCTTTCAATGTAAACATTAGTACGTACATATTTACATATCTATTCCCTTCATCTTAACTTCTATTAGGCCTTATATGTATTTACATCGTAACTCACCGTTTGGAAATTTAAACACATGAATCTGATTGGAATAAAAATTGGATATTTGTAAAACAATGGCAGACCCGGATAATCCGCAAACCGGTTATTCCGCCCACGGATAATCGGGAGTTTACTGTACTAATAAAGATTTCTTACTGCAATTGATTAGTTAAATAATTTATTCAAAACAATTTTGAATTTAATATAAATACTAAGTTTTGGAATAAATAGACAAAATGCTGCCAATGTGATAAAATGCAAAAGCGGAATATCATCAGAATCTACTATATTCAGGTTGTCTATGTCGATCGACATTGTCGTTATGTAAAGGAGTTGTCATTTTACTAAATTGACATTTGAAAGATTATTTTTTTTCTTAGAAAAATGAATGAACATTGTGGCTTTATCATCGATGTTTTAGCAATACATGGGCTCTAGGCTTGATCCTAGATACTCATTATACAGGCTGAGTTGACATGGTGGCTGGAAAAGCAAGATATTTTTTGACGAAACCATAGACCAATCCCAAAGCCTTTAGTAGTAATGCCATCTACTTACCAGACCACTTAGTCACATTATCAAAGATGTGAAATGATAAAATATCTTTAAAAGCTGAAAGAATAGGAAAAATAACTAGTAAAAACAAATTTGTAAATGTACACTTAGAATGAGGCCACAAACATTATAAATGTTAAAAATCTGCTACTCATTAAAGTTGAGACTACTATTAAAGGTTCTGGAAACCCAAAACCTTTACACATATAATAGAATGGAATGCCAACGGACTATTAAGGGACCAAGTCGACAACATTAGGTGATCTAGTAGAAAACCTTAGCTTTAATGTATTAGGCCAGAACACAAATAACTGTTAGTTTTGCTAAGGTGGTTTCAATTAACGCCCATTAGCATGTATAAATATGCAAAATGAGCAAAACATATAAATATGCAAAATATCCTGTTTTAGAGTTAGATATTTAAATATATCGCTACAATAGAGATGGTTTTAGAGAGATTTAGGGATTAAATTCTCCAGAAAATTATAAGGTTCTTTTTTAATCTTCTAATGCAGTGGTCTTCAATTACATTTAGTCAGGGTCCGTTTTGGACTTTCTCAAGTCCGCCGCGGGCCTTTATATATATATATATATATATATATATATATATATATATAGACTATATATATATATTCATGGGGTAAAGCACTTAAACACATTTGAACAAAGAAGTAAAGTAATTTGTTTATATTTAGACTCAAAAGATACTAAAAAAAAGAGAACAATATATCTTGAAAGTAATATAAAATACTTTTTAGTGAGAAAAATGACATTTTTTAGTTTAAACAACTTCCTTGAAGTTTAAAGTTGAGGTTGTACAACTAATTCTAAACAAGTTGTTAAGATGATTATCTGTCAGACGTGATCTAAAACGATTTTTAATAAAGTTCATTTTTGAAAACGCTGACTCACACAGGTACGTTGAGCCAAACATTGTGCACAACTTAATTGCCAATTTTCTCATCTCCGGGTATCTCTCAGGGCTAACATACCTAATCCAAAACTGGTCACAAGGAAGATCTTTGGGGACTTGACTAAATTTGTCCTTCAAACCGATGTCTTCTTGAAAGTCGACCATCTCCATTTGCAAAGCAGACTTATTTGAGTGGAAAATCTTAGCTGCTTCACTTGTCCATTCACCATTTGGTTTTAAAGAAAAGCATTTGTTAAGGACTTGTACAACATTTCCTATTTTCCCAAAATCAGAAAACCTAGTTTCAAATCTTTCAAAAAATTTTGAAATGGTTTGATAACAATACCATCAGTTTTGTCACAAATAGATTTTAGGTTAGGAAAGTGCAATCGTTCATCAGAGATATCTTCACACCAGATACCAATTTTGTTTGAAAAACTCCTAACTTCCCGTGTAAAGTTCACACACAAGCAGACCTTCCCTTGTAGCTTTAAGTTAAAGAAATTCAAATGTCTGAAGATATCTGTTAGAAAGGCAATCGTAGCTACATTCAGTTCTGTGTCAAGTAGGAAGCCTAAGTATTCACTTGCGATGTCTTCTTTGCACTCAGACAGAAACACTTTAATATCGTTAATAACTGCAAAAAACCGTTGAAGAACCAAACCCTTGCTCAACCACCGAACATTGTTATGAAGAAGCAAGTCTTCAAACTGTACATTAGTTTCCTGAAGGAGAGCTTTGAACTCGCGGTGGTGTAGAGAAGACTTTGAACGAATGAAGTTGATGATCTTAATCACAACCTGCATTTTACATTCAAGAGAAGGGCTCAGTTTGCAGCACAAATCAGTTTGATGAATGATGCAATGGTAGAATAGCAGATTTTCATTGAATTTAGCGTCACTTTTTATTTGATCAACCAAACCTTTGTTTTTACCAGTCATTGCACGAGCACCATCTGTTGTTATCGGAATTAACTTTTTAGGATCAAAACTAGCATTTTCAAAAAATTCCGTTAAAACTTTGTGCAAGTCTTCTCCACGAGTTTGACCTTCCATTGGTATGATAGTTAAAAGTTCTTCAATGAATTGGTCTTTAGCTTTATCTAAAAATCTCACAAAAACTACTAGCTGGGCCATATCAGTGATGTCGCATGACTCATCTATGGCCAATGAATAACTGTCTGTAGCTGCTAAAACCTGCTTTAACATTTTATTATTTTCATCTGCTAAAATCTCTGTATTTATAGTAGTTGTAGCTGCTGAAAAAGGAATACGACTAATAGTGTCAACAACGTCCTGTTTGGTGTCAAATAATGCACACCCTGCCGCTAAAATACATTCTTTAACTATTTCTCCATCACTAAAGGGTTTCATATGTTTAGCGAGAGTCCAAGAAATGCGCAAGGACGCTTCTTCACATTTTTCCTGCGCTGTCATAGATCGATTCATTATTTGAGTGGAAGTTGAATAATTGGCACTTAAGGAATCAACTTTTGACTTGCGTAAATTGCTGCCAATTGGAAATTTTTCATCAAAAGACTTGTGTTTTGTCTCAAAGTGACGTTTGACGTTCACACTTTTGACAACAGATAGTCTGCTGACATATTAAACATACAGGTACGGCATCAGCGCGATTTGGGAGTATAAACAAATATTTATCAGTCCATTCTGATAGGAATTGTCTATTTTCGCTGTCAACTTTTGTTTTCTTACCTTCCATAGTAGCTGTTGACGAACTTAAACAACTCACTTTTAAAACTTACAACACACCCGACAAAACGTTAAACACAATAAATGCAGACAACGGCACTGAAATAATGTCCACTATGTACTAGCAGCAGATAGCTCAAGAGTGACGTCCGACACCGATAGTAAGAGACTGTCGCTAGACCAGACCGTCCGGGTAAGTAAGGGGACCCATAAGTAACCGGAATTACGCTGTAGGGGGAGGGAGAGTGGGGGGGGGCCTATTGTTTGACCACATGTCCCTTGGTGTCACGCCTCCTGCGTCAGTGTGCAAAGTTGTGTTGTTGTGAGACAACTCAAATATTTGGCGCGGGCCGTTCAAAACGAGCTCGCGGTCCGGACCTGGCCCGCGGGCCGCCATTTGAAGACCTCTGTTCTAATGGAAAAGAAAAATAGTTTTGTTAACAAATTTGTATTTAATGTCAAAGTTTATAGGGAAATTCAAATACAACTTTCGTATAAGATAGTTTTCTTTTAAAATGACTCCCCAGTAAACAGATATCTTAATAAATATCCATTATCTCCATAATAGGCTTCAAGCTGCATAACTTTATTTGGCAATGTCTATATATTTTAACTTGGTATTAACTTGACAAAAAAATACTACCTACATATATTTTTCAGTTGACGATTTCACACTAGGTCAGCGCATTATTCAATGCTGTAAATCACGGACAAGACTGTTGCTCACGTGTGTTGTGTTAGTGTGAGTCTGTGGTGTATTGGTGTTCTATTATTATGTTATTGTTCATAGAGTAGTTGTTAATTATGTGTTCAAATACAGTATTTGATTGTGAGTGTATTTTGTCCTTTAGAATGTGTTGTGTTTATATATCTTGTAGTTTTCTGTTGTGTTTAGTTTTTTGCTTTAGATTGGTGTCTGTGTTAGAGTGTGAGTGTAGTGTGTTTTGTATGTGTATGACAAAATTTGATTTGGGTTGTGTCTTTTATGTGTTTGTTGTATCTTGTGGTAAATGTTCTCCTTGTTTGTCCTATGTAAAAACTGGGACAGTTGCAAGTAATATTCTATACTCCTGCCCTGTCGTGTTTATTCAGGTCTGTTTTTGAACTGAGGTGTTTTTTAATTATGTTGGATGTTTCAAATACTACTTTGTATTTAAGTTTGTGGCACGAGGAAGCTATTTTTTGTGATGTGTAAGTGTTATGTATTTTTGTGTTTGTGTGTTATTATTTTTGTTGTTAATCACTTAAACAATAGTTTATGACTATCCAAACTTTATATTTAGTGAATTTTATAAAACTTACTGAGAAAGAACGTTTTTGATCGCTATGTGCCGATCTTCATCAGTGTCTTCTGCTTGGAGATGTTGGGTCAAGCGGTGACGGTTTTAAAGGTAGGTTTTCGATAGTCACCGCTTGACCAACATCTCCAAGCAGAAGACACTGATGAAGATCGGCACATAGCGATCGAAAACGTTCTGTCTCAGTGAGTTTTATCAAATTTACTAAATATAAAGTTCGGATAGTCATAAACTATTGTTTAAGTGATTAATAAGATTCACCGAACATAATGGACTACAAAATTCAAGAATTTTTGTTGTGTTATGTCTATGCAGTTATTTGTGCATTATGTTGTCTATTAACGTGTTTGTATCCATTTTTATAGGCCATGTGTTTTATTGTATTGAGTTTGTTTATGTTGTCTTCATTGACCACAAGTATGTTGATTAGTCTGTATGTTGGAATGTCCTAGTGTGAAACGCGTCACCCGAAAAATATTAGTAAGTAGTGGTTTTTTTGCCAAGTTAATACTAAAAGTGTAATTACAGAAAAACCTTAAGATTTACAACACAAAAACTGCAAGTATTTTATAGGTTATATAGTAATTGAGCTGTTTTAATGCATGGGTTATGTTTTATTTATATTATTGTAATTATTGAATAAAAAGTAACTAAAATAAAAAATTGTTTTAGTTGACTTAAGTAGGAATTGACTTTAAAAATGTTTTGTTTATATTACTTGTTTGCTAGGTCTTCCTCAGATTTTCCAAATAAATAACACACTAAAATACAGTACTTAAATTTGCAGATAATTGAGTACTCTAAAATATGGAATGTAATTAAATTAACAACAAATTTAATATCTAACAATGGAAATTTGTGTATAGTTTTAAGATATACTTAATGGCATTAAATATAAAACATATTATCTTAGTTATAACGTCTAACCTAAGTTTCAATAAAGAATCTAACACCCTGAAAATGTTTAAGGCTGCTGCACTGCTTTGAATGAATACTAAGCGAAAGCAATTTTTCTTAATGCTCACAGTTGGCCTAAATTTGATTGAATGTTAAGGGCACATGTACTCTGTATGTACGAGTTGTAACCCATTCACCCTGAAGTAAAAAGTATATACTAACTTATAGATAGGATTAAGGTACGGACCATTTATTAGGATTAATAAAAAATCATATTGATTTAGACATGAAACAATTTTGGCATTTGATTCCTGTTAAGCATCCTCTTTACTTGAAGCTTAAGATGCATCTACTGACTACAAAATTAAAGCTAATAACGAGCAATTATTTAACCTTTTAATAAGTAGTCATCTATAAAATTAAAGAGTAAATTATTAAAATTATGACACAAAATGTTTGAATTTATTAAATATAACTAAGAAAAACTGTATTTTAAAAAGTGTTTACAAATGGAATGTAATATTATTTTTTTATAAACAGGTATTATCAAGTATAAGTACTAGTAGAATATTATTACAACTGAAATTATTTGTAATATTTCTGCTATATTAAATATCACTGACAAAACACTATCTTTATAGGCTTCCCTGGACACACCTGGTAACATACCTGTAGTTCTAGCATCTCCCTGCTTACTCTACCAAACCCGTATTGGAGGTCATCAAGACGAAATAGCTCTTCCTCTAGGTATGGTTGTCAATGCTGTATTCAAAAATCAAGGATGGCTCTACGTCCAAACTCCCCATGGAGAGGAAGGATATGTTCGTTATGCAGCTTGTTTACCTCTGGGCATCCTACCACCTAGGACTCCAGCACCATGTTGGGAAACCCATACAGATATATTTCCTCAACCAGTAGGTAAGATCATTTAACTATTTCACTTTTTTTACTCTAGTGACGCCTTTTATACCATTAAGGTGGCTTACAAGAGGCAGGGTGTAGCCGAGTCAGGGTGTAGCCTAGAGTTGTATAGAATTCAAGAAAGGTAATGTGGCCAACATTATGCTTCAACCACCCATTATTATTATCCTAGGTTTGATTCTCTAGTTACTCATAGTCTATTTGGACTTAGCAATAACTGGAGTTCAATACCATGAATCGAACTTAGGAACTTTGGTTAATAGTCTACTGCTCAACCCACTCAGCCACCACATTTTTTTTATCACAAAGTTTAGTTGGTAGATACTTTTTTTAAATATTATTAGTCTCCTTTGTAAATGCTGTATGAAATACAAGGTAAAGCCATACAGTATGATCCTAGGTATTTATTTCCACAGGTTGAATCAACTTTAGCCTGAAAAAATATTCAAACGCTTGGATTTATATTAATATACTTGGCTATAGTAGCATTTATTTGTTGTTAAATGAGGATTGCTGTTTTAAAGAAGTTTCACGTCAACTCAGAGAGTAACTAGTTATAGTATGAATTGAAAATGAGAGATATTAAACAACAAAGTAAGTACTTCCATAGGGAGGTTTCACATGTTTATGTATAAACAAATAGCTCAAGTTGAAGATAGAATCGAATAATATTTTTAAAAACTGAATTTTTGCTGTACCAAGTATTGAACCCGGTACTTTCAGATCAGTACTCTATTCATGGTTTACTCACCTGCAAAAGTGTTTTCCATGGCAAAAAATTATTATTATCTGAAATAAGACAAAACAATTAGCCATCTATACTCTAAATGTACTAAAATTTAAACAAACAACTAGAATAATTTGAAAATTTTTTTCTTCCTTGCAAAAAAAAACAATTGTGGTTATCATCGTCAATCAACAGCAAATATAATAGCAAAATAGTTAGATAAATACAATAAAATTTAAATAAAACAAAATTTACAAAACACAAAGTAATAATATAAAAATAAATATGTAACAATAAATATATAACAATAAAGAGGAACATAACATTATATAACAAAACAACAAACAATTAATAATAAAACAACATAACAATAAATCTACAACAATTAAATATCACTTAATATAGAAAATAAATAGGTTAACAATAATTAAACTTTAAACACAAACTAACATGAATAGCTCTATACTATAATAAATAAATAAATAAATTTGAAAATTAAAATTAAAAAAAAAATTCAAATATCAAATTTGAATTGTTACAGGAAAAAATGGCTTCCAGGTATCATACTTCTGTATTGCATAAATATAGAGTATTACTATAACGATTAAACTCAGTACACAAATTAATTACTTCTTAAACAACCAGAAAAATAAGTTGCTTAGCCACTGACAAACTCTCTTTGTTAAATTTTTATAGAATTTGCTACCATTTAATGGATTAAATAAATTAATATAATAATTTTAAAAATAATATAATTTGAACAGATTTATGAGTTATTCCTTGAGATTTCATTTTAGTTAAAACTTATATAGCAAACTGGTAACTAGACCACAAATAACACACTTTCTTGTAAAGTTATATCCTTTTACGACAAAGATACTCTAGAATAGTTTTCTGTCTCGTATTCAAACTTGAAAACAATCTATAGAATTAATTTTGTTTATTCTTCAGAATGCCAAAAGTCTAGTAAATTTATCACGCTAGTATTTATGTACTTCTTGGTGCTATTAAAATTTGTAACATTTTTTATAAACTGTGTAAAACTTAAAATGTATTTTTATTTTAGGCAACCGTACTGACAATGAAAAAATAAAAGGAGGGACACGGTCAGAATGCGGTGGTGTACGTACAAAGAAATATGATGGACGAGATACTGTGTCTGCATGTGGGGAACGTAGTGTGGACAGATTATTTCTGAAAGCAATAGCAAATGCTAAAGCAAGAGCGACACATCGTCAGACTCTACTAGTCATAAGTACCGATTACCAAAGTCGTGGTCGATCGACATTGTCGGTATGTAAAGGAGATGTTGTCATTTTACTAAGTGGACATTTAAAAGATTGGTTTTTTGTTAGAAATAAGAACGGAGATGAGGGCTTTATCCCAGCTGTTGTAGCAGGACATGGATTCCTATAAACATTTCAAACAAATAAACTTAATTCATTTTAAAGAGAAATAACTGAAATTTTTATTTGAAAAATCAGGTAAAGTATAAATTAAGTTTCTGTAAAATTAAAGTGACAAATATAAGCTTGTAAATATAGAATACTCTCAATAATTATTTAAACTACTGTAAATAAATATCTCAATAACAATAGATATATCATTTATATATACAAACAATGTATAAAATGTTGTTCAAAACAATTCTATATATTCAATGGAGACAAATATGACAATATTAAATTTCCGAAAAGCAAAGCAGAACCCTGTAAAATTACAATATATTGTAAGGTTTTTAAAAAATAGATAAATTGATAGTAGCATAGAAAGTGACTACATTTGATCCTCCATAAAAATTAAGATTGTGTGGTTTAACACTGGTGAACTCTATAATCCGGCACCCTCAGGCTCAGCATAATACCCATTACCAAAAATTTCGGAATAGAACCTAGCCTATATAGAGTATATACTGTGCACAACTATAAGCTACCTACTAAGAAAAATTAAATGTAATGTTGAAATCTTACCTTCCATATTTGTTTGTATTCAATTACTGTATTTCCATACGTATTAATAAAAGCACACTCCAGCCTACACAAAATTTATGAAAAAAAGTTGAAGAAAGAAAAGAAATTTATTGCTAAAAAACTTTTTCTGTTCAACGGTAAAATAAAACATTTACCAGTACACTTGACTATATAAAGACTAATAATTTTATAAAGATAAAAGTCAAAATAGTGAACTCAAAATCTCACTGAGGACGGCAATATCGTTGCCAAAACTAGTTTGTTGAGTGTGTGTTTATTAAAAACCAATTTTTTGTGAGATTTTGAGTTCACTATTTTGACTTTTACCTTTGTGAATAATTCTCACTAATTAAGCTCTAATTAACTAAATAATAATTTTATAATGGTTTATTGATTTGAAAGTAAGTCACTGATGTCTGGTATGCCATGACTTTCTTAATAAATTTTGAATGACGCATCGCATAAAAAGCTGCAAAACTACCTGAGCCAAGTAGCATTTCTATGCTTCAACAAAAGTCTACAGCGTTGTAAAAGTATCTGCAAGATTACTCCATATATTAAATAAAAACAACCTCTTACCACAAATTCAACAATTTTTATTGTTATAAAAAATTTTTTATTGAGGTTAAAATAAAAATTGTTGAATTTGTGGTAAGAGGTTGTTTTTATTTAATATAAACATTTATGGCACAGTTGCTTCAAGTTGTTAAGATTGTTCCATGTAATGTTGACTTTTTCTTAACTATTTTTTGGTTAGTTGACATCTGTTTTGTACTATATTTACAATGAGTCACATCTTGTAACAACAAAGAAAGCTACTGTACTGATTTGTTTTGAAAATGTGTCTATTATTAGAACATTCTGGATGATAGAATGCCATATAAAAGAGCTTTAACTGTAATTTGTTTTTTAATCTATGAGTAATTTAAATACAGTAATTAAATGTTTCAGTGTAAAGAATTGTACACACAGATATACATATCAGCTTTACAAAAACAATCACTTTGTAGTATTCTGTGATAAAAATTCCAATTTATATTTTGTGGTCAAATTTTGGTACAATTCTGTAGTTAAATTTCACTACTGTATTAAGTTGTATTAATGAATGATCAATAGTTATTTAAGAAAAATGTATACTTTGTGAAAATATACAGTAACATTTTATTTTACTTCGCTCTGACATAAAAAACTGTTTGCTGACAGGGCACTCCTAAAAATTTTAATATTGTTTTCTAAAAACTAAAATCTTGTCACTTAAACTAGAATTTACTAATTATATTAATATTTATTATTTACCATAATAATCTGTTGCACTTGTGTTACATGTTTCAAATAAAAAACATTTGTTCATAGGTAAACAACAAAACACTGAAGAAACATAAGCCAATACCTAACGATAATTCAGTAATTAAAAACAATCAAACCATTAATAAAGAAATAGAACATTTTCTTTCAAGTAAAAGTTATATTTCATTAAGTTACGTGTCTTTTTATGTACCTCTGTGTATTTATGAAGTTGTATTTAATAGCAAAACTAAATTTTATAAGTTGATGTAATTATATGTACAAATGTATTATTTTACCAGAAAAAAGAAATGTAAAAACAAACTGACTGAAATAAACTGTACCCAAGCCTTCACAAGGGAAAACATAACCCAAAAATAAAGGACACAATATAATAGATAGTTGTTTAAATTGAAACCTTTTTCAGAAAAAGTTCAGATACATGTATTGTTAAATAATAGTAAAGCTTAAGTATTACCGGAACTATAATTATTATACTGTTACAATATTTACAGATTTTGTATATGTATATAAAAATCGATGTATGTATGTATCTGATGGACGCCTAAATCGCTGAACAGAAATTAATGAAATTTGGAGAGATTGTTTAACATATTCCCAGGATGGTTTGTTTGATGTTTGGTGTAGGCCCATCCACATGGCTCCGCCTCAGAGGCTTAGGATGGTTCAAAAACTTATGTATGTATGTGCGTATCTTATGGACACCTAAACCGTTGAACAGAAGTTATTGACATTTGGAGGGATTGTTCAACATATTCCCAGGATGGTTCTTGTGAAGTTTGGTGTAGATCTATCCACAAGGCTCTGCCCATGAAACTTAAGATGGTTCAGTGTACAGCCTTCCATAAGTCTAATGTTAAAATGTACATCGAAACTAGCGTTACTTAATTAATTTAAAAAATTAAATATATAGTTCTGCTAAATTCAATGTACAATTATTGCCACCATACTTATTGACAGTAAAAGTAGGATCGCCGATTACACTCTTGCTCGATTATACTCACAACGGTAATAAGACTGACAACAATAAAACTGACACCCAACTTGATTGAGGCAGAAATCATAAGTGCCAAGTTCAAAGGAGAGATGGTCTTAATTTCACAAATACCTGTGACATCATCTGACTTACCTTTCAATTTCAAACGACTACAACTTCCTTTGCGTCTTGCATTCCCAATAGCAATAAACAATGCACTAGAACAACCATTGACAATTGCTTAGTTAAAACATTAGTCCTTTTCTCACAGCCAGTTGTATGTTACGTGCTCACGTGTTGGGACAATTCAAAATTTGTATTTTTATGTGTGTAATGAAATGATGAAAAATTTGTCTATCTTCTAGCATTACAGTAAATGAAATAAAATTATTTAGATGTTTGATTTGCTTTTCTCATTGAAAAATTATTTAATAATTTTTCATTATAAAATTATGATTTCTTGAATTTTGTAGTCCATTATGTTCGGTGAATCTTAATTAATCATTTAAACAATAGTTTATGACTATCCGAACTTCAAATTTTGTAAATTTGTTAAAACTTAATGAGACAGAACGTTTTTGATCACTAAGTGGCGATCTTCATCAGTTATGTGACTGATGAAGATCGCCACATAGTGATCAAAAACGTTCTATCTCAATATGTTTTAACAAAATTTAAAGTTCGGATAGTCATAAATTATTGTTCAAGTGATTAATTAAAAATTATGATTTCGGGTGCAGCAACTCCAACTGGTAACGTTAGTTTATTATATTTATGTATTTTCAGAAACCTTACAAAACCCACTCATAGATGTCATAAATCATATGCAGGAAGGAAAAAGTTGTAAAATGTTTATGTAAAGTTGTATAAAGATTTTCATCCATAACACTTGGTAAAGCCTACACAAATTAGAAGTATTATAACTGACAAAACTTATAAATAAAAGTAAATTTTCAATGACTTACTGAGACAAAACTTTTTCTACTGCACAAGGTGATCATTAGTGTACAATGCAATATGAGTTAGATTTTCATCATTGTGGTCAGCTAGAGTAAGATTTTTTAAAATTTGACTAAATTGAAGTCAATACAAGTTATAATATTACTAAATTTCAAGATATAAATTTAGCCCTCTTGAAGTTTTTATATTTCCTTATTATGATTTAACTACTTGACTGAGCTCTCATCATATTTTTAAAAAGGATGTTATAACAGAGTGTGGCAGAATTGATTAAGCATTTTCTATTACTTTTCAAATGGCTATGGGGATAAGTACTTGTACATGATATGCCTTTGTTCCATCGGTAATCCCATTTTAGTTGCAGACATGGTATGAACTGAGCATACTGTGTTTTTGTTGTGTATGTGTACTATGACAATAACCGATCTTTAATCTTGACACAAAGAGCTTTTCAGTAACAGTTAAACATTCTGTGCAACAAGCAGATTGTAAGGATGATCATAAACAATGCGGTCATAAGTTCAGCAGATGGAAGCAACTCGTAGCTCACTAAAAACAGCACTAAAAAATATACACATAGCCACTGAAGATCCATCATTGAAAAAAATGTGCAACTGGTGAGAGCAACAGTTAAACTATACCTATGAGGTTCTGCTTGATGCCATGCGGTTGTTTTGGAGATTTTAGATTGCAGTTTGAGAAGGATTTTGCACTTTTGTTTTTGAATGTCCGCCCTTCAAAATATCACTACTTGGCATAACAGGCCTGTAGTTTTTGAAGAGGAATATATGACAATCATGATGTAATATATTTTAAATTTCGCCAATCTTCTGTAGCCCAGAAAGGATGAAATTGTTGAAGGATATGGACTGTGGTTTCAAGACAATAGGTCTACAGTCAAAAATTTACTTAATGTATTGAAATAAATGTTTCTGAGGTATTTAGTCTCTATTAGAAATAATAGCGAGTGACCTGTACAGTCACCAGGATTCTGTATTTGTGATAACATTTTTTGGAGATATATGAAATAAAAGTTGTTTAAACACTGCCCTCACAACCTACCAGAACTAAGAGAGCAGATTATTAAAGAAATGAATTCCCCACTCCACAATACATGTAAATGAGCTGTTCAAAACTTCAGAGATTGTTTACAGTAGTGTAGACTCTATCAGGTGCCATCTTCAGGACATTATTTTCAAACCTGAATTAATGGAAAATTTGTACGAAGTAATAATTTCAAAACTAAAAAAAATTCTATATATATCCTATTTTTTTGTAACTCCACAGAAATGCGTAATTTATTCTGCTATACTCTCTTTGTATTTTTCTCAACATAAAGAATCTAACCTTGAAAATTTTTTTTTATGTTGATGTCTTCTTGAAAAAATTATTAAAAGGTGTAAAGTGATATAATTTATGAATGTGTTTAATGTAGAAATTTTCACTGAGGAAGACAAGACTTTATGTATTTCAACTGTTGTTGCCAATTATTTCTCTGTTATTAAAAAGAATGTTAATGGCCTTTTGTATGGGACTTTTAGAGTAATTGAGTTTTGACACTATTCATCAATAGCCGCAACAATACTGGGATAACCTGTATGATGCAACTATTAGGCTCATCTCCAACAGCTTTCATAAACACGAGTTCGAAATGTTTTCATTACAGTTTCAAGATTTTACCTAATTTCAAGAAACAAAACAGTATTGTGGGACTTTAGGGTTGCGGTCAGTTGCAGTATGTGTGCTAGACAAAAAGAGACAGAGATAAGGATGTGGTTGTTGTTGTCGTGTGACAAGTGCAATAAAAACAGAAAAAAAAGGTGTTTAGAGAAAGGTAGAGAGAGTACAGTTACACTGGTCCAATGGCGTGAAGCACTGCACTGGCCACATCTGCAGCTTTGTCCGTATAAAGGGTCTCCCTAGAACAATTTAAGTCAATTTTAAATAGCGCTGCAATGATGGACGGTCATTTGAAGAAGTGATTGGGATTAAGCTGTATTCCTGGGCAGTGCCTACATTCAGGGTATGTTCTTGATCCATCAGGTAAGATTTTCATGTCTTTGAGGTGCATTGTCCTCAGTCTGGCAATTGTTTTTGTTATTTTCCTGTCGAAGTTCAGCTCGGGAAGTGATGATTTTCTTCGGTTGTTATGGCAGAGCTTCTGTTTTGCAACGGTATTGACATCGGAAGATGTTGTAATCACGGGGGCTGGTTCGATGGTCCTCGCTTCCTTGGCCAGAGAATCGGCCTCTTCGTTCCCTTTAATGTCGACATGTGCCGGGATACATTGAAGCATACATAGCTTCTTCTTTTCCTCTATTAAGGACAGGAGGGTATTGATCTTTTGGGCGAGGTTTGTATTTCCTTTTTTGGAGGGCCTGAAGAGCAGATCTGCAGTCCGTGAAGATTACTATGCCATCAGAGGGGTTGAGTGTTGTCCAAGTGAGGTAAATACTCAAAGCTTCTTTGGTTGCGATGAGTTCGCTTTTGAAGTTGGAGGCGATTTTGCCTGCTGCAATTTTGTGTCTGGAAGTTGAGCCATCAGGGTAGGTTATAAAGATTCCGGATCCACCTCTATCGCAGTCAGAATTCGAAGAGGCGTCGGTGTAGAAGTCCAACCTCTCGAGGCAATGGCACTCACCATGACTAGTGCAATGGAGTGCAAAAAGGATGTGGTAAAAGAATATAATAAACGTTGTATCTAGACACAACTTAATAAGAAAACACTTTATTCCACAAATTTTTAAATACAACTTTACTACAAAAATAGTCTAATTGTTAACGAATAAGTTCTTTTAACTTATCTAGTGTACATTACCCTTATTCATAAAACCTTTAATATCATATTGCACCACAGAAACAGACATAAATGTAAATACTTTGGACACTATGACAACACAAACATTCAAACTTCACCATACATTACAAATACACCATAAAAATCTGATTGTTTTGAAAAATACGATCAATAGTTTTTAAAATTATTAGCAACACATACTTTAAAAAAAACATTCAAAATCTTTATATAAGTTAAAATTTGAATAGAATAGTTAACTTTTCTTAAAATTATCAATAAAAATTTTTTTGTGAAAAAAGGACAGCAGGAATAAGAATTGCTTATGCTACCACTAATCACAGGGCTGCTATGGTTGGCTGCCATCTACTTAAAACCTAGACTAAGAAGATTCAGTAATAGTGGATGCATTTTATCTATGATACAGAACTGAAAAGGTTACAGTAGAAGCTCATTACAGCAGACCTTTTCAAACCAAACATTGCTTATAAAACTGTTTTGAAGACAGATCATGCGTATTTGCAGCCACTTCAGGCACAGATGGCCCACACCGGTCCAATGCCTATAAACAACTACCAACAAGGTCACATATACCATCTGTCAACTGACATTCCTTCTAAATGATAAAATAGAAGTGTAAACAGTGAAGGCATAAGTAGATAATTCTTATTTGTGTAAAGTTTATGAATGTTTGTTGAACAAAAACTTTTCAAGCCCAGAGCTTTATGCATAAATGCTATTACACCTTAAAGATCAGAAATGTCGTGAGCGATCATGAAATGTCACATCTGTTTCTTAAAACCAATACAAATGATACAAGCGAACTGTAAATAAAATAGACTTTTCAGTATTATTAGTAATACTAACTTATCAAGTGTTATCAAATTGTCTAAAACCACACAAAAGGTCTCTGGGCTGAACTTCTGATTGTAAGAAATATTTTAGAGTTAGCAAAAACGTATCATGCGTCAAAGAAGATAGCCAGTGAAGAAAATGCAACATTTTGTACAGTGCCAAGAAGGATACAATTGAGTTTTACAAAGGAGAAGAGTAAACAAAAAATAATTATACATTTTTGAAAATCTAAAACAAAAGCTAAAGAAAAATTATAGTTCTAAACTGTCACTAGTGACGAATAATGAAATTGAGATTCTCTGATTTGAAATCCAAGATCTTAAAGGAAGGCAAATGAATTCAGAGAAGTAATAGTATTGAAAACTCTTAAATGTTCTATATTTAAGAGAAATTATTGATTTTATGCTAGTTATATTGAAATCTAAAAAAAGCGAAGGAAAGTTTAAAGAAACAAATCAAAAGACCCACCTTTCTTGATTTATCTTGAAGGTGATCTTGAAAAGGGGAATTTTCCTGATAGACTTTGTGCTGGAAGGATAACAAACCTAAAATACATTAGTGATGTAGTTAAAAAATGTACACAGAGCAGATGGGAAAGCATTTGTTCAAGACCACACAGAACGAAACAAATCAAACTGATCACTGACAAATGCTATAAGAATACTATAGGGGGTAGGTGAAAGAACTATACCAAAGAAAAGTCACAGGCACACGTACAAGTTCATACCTGATAGGGCCTTGAAGAATGAGAAAATTGAAGAGCAGATAAGAAAAACTAGAAGGAGCCAGGAGGAAGTGGAAACAAAGAAGCCATGTGCCTAACCATAAAGTCTCCAACACTGAATGGAAATCTAAGGGCTAAATGAAAATTTTTAATTAAAGCATTAGAGTCTATAAATAAAAACTAACTTAATGTGGAGGAATCAATAAAAAAAAAGTCACCAGCAAAAAGATTCTCCAAACAAAGACTGAGAAAAAGTGGATTTTATATATAATATATCTATATATATAATACTGTATACAATTATTTTTATTGCTTTTAACAATGAGTATAAAAAAACTTCAAACAATATTTTAATGCTATCTTTCTTTTAAAATATTATAATCAAACTCTTACGTAGTACAAATAAAACACTTCTTTTTTTATATTAATTATTTGTCTTTTATATTAAGTATTTTAATATCACTCAATACTCAATCTTATACATTTTTTAGAAAGATATTAGACTTTTTAAATATATTTGAAATTTTTTTTTAAAGTCTAACAATATTTTCAGACCTGTAAAGTTTTATTCTACACTTAAACATAGCTATATTCATCTACCCAAATGCTTACCAGAAAATGGTGTAGTTAATAAATATTTTTATTCGGGATGGGCCAATTCCGATTCTTGATTCCAGGAATTGTTGATACTCGATTCTCCATCGATTAAAGTGCCGATTCAGATTCATCATTTTTTAACTGTTAAAATACATATGTAGTGTAATTTATAGTAAATATAATTAATTATCAACTATGTCTTTAACGTTGTTTTAAATGAATTAGACGATTAAAGCAAATGTCTATTTGAGATCACGAAAATATTAATATTATATATGACGCAACAACAAAGATGATTCCAAGCATTTCTGGCTCGTTTGTCACCATTCTTCTCGCTCTGCTGTCTCACTCTCACTCAGGAGGACTCAACACTCTCTCCCAGTCTCTGGCTACCACCACTTAATACATGTCGAAACAAAACACAAAGAAAAGGTAGTTCCAATTTCTCCAGTTATACAAAAGGAAATGGCTATTACTGAAGTTATATTGTAATTGTGAACTGAAGTTTATGTTTGTAATTCTAAATAAATGTTTACTTCTATCGAATATGCTGTCACCTTTTTAGAAATTCCTATTCATAAACCGAGGTTGAACGTTTTGTGTAGCCTATTATATTAAAACAGAACTTTTAAAAGGTTTCACCTTATAACCAAGATGTTTACTAAATTCATTATTAGAAAATATCATGTAGGTCTAAATAACTTTAAAGAATCGAGAATTAAAAAAATTTTGAGTAGCGGAATCAAACATTTTTGGTATTGGCTCATCCCTAACTTTTAACTTTTTAATACATTTTTAGGTCCATAAATTATTAATAGTAAAAAGATTTAAACTATTTTATTAAAACTATTTGGAGCCTCCTGTTTAAAGCCTTTGCTTTAAATTTTAAGATGATCTTAAAAAAATACATAAATTAATTTTTATGCTAATAGTAATTTAAACTACATAAAAAAGATCAATTATTTGCTTAAACTTTATATATAAATTTATGCTAATTTACAAGACCAAAAGCTATTCTTCCTTAATGAACAAACTTAGCAGATATAAATGTTATCAGACTAGATTTATAAAACCAAGCTCTTTGTTAAATTTATATGATTTCATGAAGTATGAAATGTACTCAAAAATAATACCATTGGTTCTTAAAACTAGAGAATAATTGAATGTTCAGAACACAATTTTGTTACAACTTTTATTAATTTTAATTCCTTTATTTAGAGACTGTAACCAAAAAATCAAACAACATATTTTTACACTTTTGGTATTAACTTGGCAAAAAAAACCACTACTTACTGATATTTTTTAGTAGATCTAAAAAAAATATCATTACTACATAGCATTTTGCGCTAGTTCTGTGCATTATCCAATGCTGTGAGTCACAGACAATGGACTATTACTCAGGGTTAATTCTGCAAAGGGCAGGTAAATTATAGATTATTAAGGAATAACTAGTACAACTGCTTCAAATAATTCTAGGTGATTAAAATGCCTCAATTAATGATTGTACAAAATATCAGTCAAAATGTAAAATCTTGTTATTTAAGTCTCAGAGATTAGTAGAATCAGGGCATGTTTTTAATGATAGGTTGTCATGTAGGTTAGTATTAACTGTTAGATTTTAAATTGTGTTATCTACTAAGTTTAAATTGACCAACAGTAGAGTCATTCACTCATGCAGAATAATACAAAAATCAAAACTGAAACTAGAATAATACCTCACAAGGCAAAACCTAAAACTATAATCTTAAATTGTTTATTAAACAAAGATAAAGACAAAATGATGGATATTGAAAATCCCTATGTTAATATTTCTTAATTGCTTGGATGCGGTATTTAATTTTCTGACCAAAATAACTTAATAACTCCATCTAATGAGCCTGAAGTAACTAATGAGTTTAAGAGATAAACGTTTAAAATATATTAATTTAAATTTAGAAATGTAACGAAAGCCAAAAGGTAATTGGTTATAAGGGAACAAGGATTAAGAGTCGATTCAAAGAAACTAGATTTGAAATTCAACACAAAAATATTTCAATGGTCAGAATATCTTACCGGAAACTATAAAACATACAAGATTGTACAAAATTTTAAAACAATAATTTCTCAAAATATTTAGTTACGCACCAATTAATGCAAGATAAATAAATTTAACTTAAAGTTATTAAATTTATGTAGCCAGTGTGAATGGACAGGCCATTCATAGAAACCTTATATTCAGCCATGTATAAAACTAATTTAATATATTTGGCATTTATTTTGGTTCTTTAATAGTTAAAGTTTGTACTAAATTTTCATTAGTATATTATTTCAATCAGTAAATTTTAATTTCAATAAAATTACAATAATTTCAATTTTATTTTTTTATAGCTGATTCAAAGAAAATACATTTCCCAATATATATATATATATATATACAGAAAAGAATAAAAAAAAGCAATTCAGTTACCTCTTAATCTGGACAAATATAAAAATTTGACAAAAATTAGGATAGATTTTCCAAACTAAGGTGGTATATAAAATACATTAAACTATATGCTTTTGTCATCCGGATTTTACTCAAAAATTATAACCACTACACACAAAATTAGATTAAAACGTTCTAATTAGCACACAGAAGACATCAAATGAAAGACATTCATTTGAAGAGAAAGATATAGTAAAAACGTTTTTTGAAAATATATTTACAATGTATTAAAACTAAATTTAGTTAAAAATTCTCTGATACTAATTGACAAAGATTGAGCTACTCTGGCTTTCTGTTTGTATATATCTTACTTAGATGAATTCTAAATAAAGAAAAATTTATTATAAATGACTAGGAACAGTTTTAATCTAGAAAAATTTGAAGAAAACCTCAATTCAAAAACATAGAACTGTAGAAACTAGAAGCTTATTAACAGACTTAGTGTTTAAAGAAATTCATTATGTACTGAAAATATGAAATTTCTTTGTAGGTGAATATCTATTCAATTTACAATTTAAAGGGTCTATTTAGAAAAAAATGTTTTTAAATACTGAAACCAGTCTATTTGCCACGGCACGCTTGTAAGTCACACGCTTGTAAGTCGCAGAGAAAAGATATTAGCATGCTCATGACCACACAGATTGTCAAAATATTTAAAATTATGGACAAAATTTAAATTATAAAAACAAATTTTTAATAAATGTATTTATAAACATATTTAAAACTATATATTTCATCTGGTGTGAGTTTTATCACTTCTTATTTTATAAGTTAAAACACTGAATCGCAAGTTGTTATAGTCTCTTTGGTTTCAAAACCAGTCACTTGAAAATTGTGGTTTTGACTTTACATTGATGACATTTTCTTTTGCTGCACTTTAGATGGATATTTGATATTTCTGACAGCGCTTGTGAGGCGCAACATATGTCAAAGTGTAGGAGGCAGTTCAAAAATGATGGAATGTATATTAATGATTTTTTATTCTATATACCTCTTTTGTTAAAGGATTTGTCTTTTTACCCAAGACACACTAAAGTACTAAAACACATCATTATAACAAGACAACATGAACAAATAGCAATAACAGAGATTTATGCCATCAAAACATTTGTTAATTATCAATGAAATAAATAAATGAAATAACAATCAGTCCGCTACTTGATTTGGAGCATAATTAACTAAAATATGGTGTGTATCCCATGATTGTTATTGTTGTAATAGGGTTCAACACCATATATTACGCAAACTTCAGAAGGTTGCAGAACCATTGTTAGAGTGAACTTGTCAATAAAACATAGCACTATTTTTAACTATTACTATATAGCTGTATTAAAATATATCTCCAAAATATCTGGTTAGGAAAGGTTAGGTTAAATAAAAATTGTGTTTACTAATCACAAAACTGAGGGAAATAAATAACACTCCTTAATTTCACCAAACTTGTTATTTTATGTATGAACCTTATTTCTTTTTTTTAATTTTCTAACAAACCTAACCTAACCAGATACTTTGTAGCTATCAGTAAAATAGCTACATTTTAATACAAGATAACATACGGCTTTGTTATATGAAGAAAACTTTAGTTGACGAAGCTCCATCTATTGTTTATAAAGTGAGGTATATGTGCATTATAATTATTGTCAGTTTTTAACTCTATTTCAGTCCATTAATTTATAATGACTTTTTTCTCGTTTAAAATTCATTTTTAATAACTTGTAGAAATATATATAAGAGATTGACCTAATCTTTGTCAACTATTACCATATACTCCTATAGTCCAACGTAAACCTAATATTTCACTGTCTTTTGAATAAATAAAACTTAACACTAACATAGAATACTTAATTAAATAATTATAGGACAGTTTAAAATTTTCTAAATTAACTTATTTTTTTATCACAAACACATTTTATATCCTAAGCAAAAGTAAGAATTTGATCCCTGTAAGAAAAGTTAGTGCACAAGTCAATATGTGGACTTGAACCAGCAATACTTAACACTTTATGAGGTTCTTCTTGAAAAACAGTTGAATAAATTGTAATTGAAGACGTCTCTACTTGTGCATAAACGTCTCCAGAAAACGACAGATGGTACAAATGTTTTGATGTACCCCCAGCTAGAATTCTATCATCATAAAACTTTGAAACATGAATCCCTGTGTCTTCAACAGATGAGAATGTTGTCATTACATCTAGGCATCGTAAATTCCAAAGTGCCAGACGCGGACCTCCACCACAAACCTAAAATAGTTTGAAAATGATTTTCACACATACACAAATATATATATATATATAGCCTATTTTAAAACAACATAGATTATTCAAATACAAGAATATTTATATCCAAAGCTTTTCGTTGGCAAACAGTACCAACATCATCAGGAATGAAAATTACAATAATGTAAGCTATAGGCCTAAAACATATGTTTTTTTATATATACAGTCGGCGCCGCTTATTGTGATCACGGTTAATGTTATCATTCGGTTATTGTTATCGTTTCATTGAAAAACAAACACGGATGTATATTAATACATTGTAATTAGGCCACTTATTGTAATAATCTGTTCGCTTATTATTATCATTTAATTTGCCATTAAAAATCATATGCGTCAACGTATACTAGCATAGACCAAGTAAAAATGTCTACAAATTAGTGTAAACAGCACGTGCAACACACAATGACGCCCAATTCATAGAATGTTTATTTTTAGAATGACAGAAATACTTTATAATGGATTCAGCACTTAGCACAGTTCTCAGAATGTCTCCCTTACTCTTTGTTTACGCAAACACCCTAGCCTCGCTTGAGTCGACCTTAGTTGTTTGTTAACATTTGTTGATGTTACTACTGAACCATTTACAGTACAGTCCTACTGTATTTTTAACAGTGAATTTTTATGAACGTTTATTACAGTATTTCAGTGTGATTTTATATAACTTAATTTTTAAAGATCTTTTTCGTTTGTTTTGTAGAGTTTAGTGTCACTTGAAGTTTCAAAGGACAGTATAGCAAGATGTTTGAATCTCAAAAGAAACGACGCGATTTAAGTCTTAAACAAAAACTTGATATTCTAGATAGGTACAGTAAATTACCAAAAATGAGTCAAAGAAACGCTGCTTCTCAACTTGGCGTTTCTCAACCTCTCTTATGTAAAATATTGAACAACAAAGAAAAAATCTTGTCATTATCAAAGTGTAATACAAATGTTGACAACAAAAGACATCGTTCTTGGAAGGATCCGCAAGTGGAATCAGCTTTGAAATTGTGGTTTAAAAATGTTTGCGAAAAAGATGCTCGAGTTGACGGCCCACTAATGCGTCTAAAAGCTGAGGATCTTGCCAAAAAAATAGGAAAACCGGATTTTAAAGCCACAGATGGATGGTTCAATCAATGGAAGAAAAGGGAAAACATTGTTTACAAGAAAACGTATTGTGAAAAAAGAAATGCTGATTTTGTTGGGGCTGAGGACTGGTTACAATACGAATGGCCAAAGATTTTGGCCGAGTATTCTCCTAGCTGCATATACAATGCAGATGAAACAGGACTTTATTATCGTGCTTTACCCGAACATACTTACTTATTTAAAAGTGAAATTGCTAACGGCTGTAAAATATGTAAACAAAGATTAACTGTTTTGTGTTGTGTTAACATGGTTGGTCATAAAGAAAAACTCTTAATTATCGGTAAATCTAAATGACGAAAATGATAAATGTGTACCACAAAGATCTAAGCAGGAAGTTCACCAAGCTCTTGAGATTCTAAGGCAGTTTGTTCAACAAAAAGCAGAAAATTTCAACAAACATTATGAATATGAACAATTTATAAAAAATATTTTACGAGAAGACTACAGTCACATATAGAGGAATTCTTCGATAAAAAGTAAATGTAAATTTGAAGTGTAAATAAGATTGAAGTGTTTTATAATGAAGTTTTATGTGTTAAAATGTTTTGATCAAGTGTTTTACGTAGTTCTATATACTGTATTATTTTTCAATTATGCTAGATTCAGTGTTTAAAAAAAATCTACAGTGGAATAAAATAAACTGACATGACATATGCCCACTAATTTTAACAAGTAGAAAACTAAATTACAGAAATTCTACTACTGTACATAAAACAGTCCAGAATAGCATCAACATTTGGTAAGTACAGTTTAATTATAGTGTTACAGAATTAGAATTACTTGATGTAACGATAGGCTTACATATCGTTCAGAACAAACAGTTGTGGCAATAATACAGTGAGTTCAATGCAGTACGCCTGTAGACTATATAGTGATTAAGCGTTCGGTTATTGTTATCAAATATGCTTCTGACAAATATGATCACAATAAGCGGTGCTGTATTATATATAAATATTATATTATATATAAATATATATATATATATATATATATATATATATATATATATAATATGTTTTCTTGTTTAATAATATAAAACAACATAGGTTATTCAAATACAACAATATTATTTATTTATATTCAAAGTTTTTCGTTGGTAAACAGTACCAACATCATCAGGAATGAAAAATACAATAATGCAAGATATAGGCCTAAAACATCTGTTAAATTATAAATACATTCTAAATTTGATACTATATTCAATGTCTATAATGTTACAGTAACAAAATATACTTGAAAATTTGTATAAATTTAGCAAAAATTCTATTTATAATTTAACAGATGTTTTAGGCCTATATCTTACATTATTGTATTTTTCATTCCTGATTATGTTGGTACTGTTTACCAACGAAAAACTTTGAATATAAATAAATAATATTCTTGTATTTGAATAACCTATGTTGTTTTAATATATACATACAGTAAACTCACGATTATTCGTGGGCGGATTATCCAGGGTCTGCCATTGTTTTACAAATATCCAATTTTTATTCCAATCAAATTCATTAATGTTTTTTTTAACCACTCAACGAGGCACAATATCCGGTAAAGACAACGATCATAAAAATAAACTAAGCTATCTCAAATAACGCAAGGATAAACAATAACTGTCCTGTTAGACTGAATGAACCAACTCGAGTTGGGAACAGACTACTGTATATAAGAGACAATGACAAAATGCTTGGATGCCCAAAAACCTAATGTGTATCATAAGATTGTAAACAAATGTCAGCTAATCTCGGCTATAAATAGTCTAGGACGTGACGTACGCATTATCCATGTCTGTCATATACATTATCGATCTTTATGGCTTTGTGACACAAGTAGAAACAAACATTCCGAGTTGAACGTTGAGTGGTTATTATACTAAAATAAGTAGTAGGTAGTTTGAATTTGTATGCGTTATTTTTATTTCTCTGTCTTTTTTATTGAATTTAGTTTTTGTCATGCAGTATTTTATCATTTGTATTAGTTGATATTTTATGTAAATTTCCTTTTTTTGTTGTAAACCAATAAATAAAACAACATTTTAATGTCTAATACGCTGTTTTAATGTCCCAAATAAACCTGTATATTTTAGAAATAAAATTTTTGATATGAAAACAACGGACACAATAATTAGAGCAAGACGACTCTTCCCTGTGCGACAAAATGGTTCTCAAGGAACTTTGATCGCACATTAAAGCTAAATCAATGCTTAAAAAAAAGAGACGAAAGTGACATTTTTTTGTTAAAAAGTGAAAGTATTATGTGTAAAGGAAATTACATATGTACATACATACTTACTTTTGACATATACTTATGTATGTATTGTAAATAGTTAGATATATAAATGTACATGTTATAATCCGTCAAATACATCGACATTTTAAATTATTTTCTGTATTTATTTTGTCCTCTGAAGATTGTTTGTGAATTGCATTAACCGGGGTCATTATTTGTGTAACTTATGGTATAATAATCGATTATCCATCGTTTTGCGTATTCTTTGTTCATAGCAGATTATCCGGGGAATTCGTTATCCGGGGAATTCGTTATCCGGCGTTGCCAAGCCACCCTATTCTACGGATAATCGGGAGTTTACTGTATGTATATATATATATATATATATATATATATATATATATATATATATATATTATTGAATTCATATATATATATATATATATACATACAGTATATATATGAATATTGAAGTAAATATATACTAAAACTTATGAAAATAATAAAACTCCAAATAAGCATTTTACATCCTTGAATAAAAAATTATCACCGAATATTATTGATTGTATTTTATTTGAAAAGGATATTACAGTTTGTTTAATGATATCTTCCTGTTAAATTTAAGAATTTTGTTGTCTATGGTGATTCTTGAAACTTCAACTGTCATATTAAACCAATTAAAGACTTGCCAAACCTATAAATTTTTAAAAAACCTGAGACAGAACCTTTATTACACTTAGTGATCTTCGTGAGTATCTAGGTTGGCTATTCAGAAGAGTTGATTGCCCTGGTGGCAACAAAGTTAAAGGCAAGTTTTCTACATTGAGGTCAAAAACTGCATGCACTCTGTATTGGGTTTGTTTATTTAATGTTTTTGTGTTCTCCTAGTGTATAGTTTTAGTGTGATGTGATGTGGTCTTTTTTTATTTAGTTATTTTCAAGTTTTATACATAACATTCGATTTATTAATAATATCCATGATAAGTTGAAAGTTGTTCTGCTTCTCTAAGACATTTCTTATTTATCGCATGTTGACAAATAATTCTTATTTTTCCAACTGATATGTTGAATATGCAAGCACCATATTTAATTGATTATCAACCGAGGGAAAAATATGTTACTTTGAATCTACCATTTACAACTAATGCCGTGTGAGACAAAAAATAAGATATCAAATTAAAACCTCAAAGAAACAAAATCCTAAATCCAATACTTAAGGATAAAGATATATATATGATTTATTGGACTAGGAGACTGACAGACTTACCTTGGTAAGAGTCCACTCTGTAGTCTTGAAATAGAAACACATAAAAGCACTTAACCAATGATATATTTCAACCACACAGTGGTCTTTGTCAATCAAAGAGAAAACACAAAAAGAAATATAAGAGAATGAAATAAAATAAATATAAGTTGTATTCATAGATTGTGTAGAAATCAGATGTCACAGATGCACAGATTAAAGATATATGTATTGTTTCCATGAGCATATGAGTGATTATAGTTTATATAAGCCTGTCAGGGAAAAAGAGATTGGCGACGTCTGATGAGGCTATTAGGAAAAAAAATATGTCTGATGTTGAGGTTAGGGGATTCTCTGGACTTGGTATACCACTGGTATGATAGTTCCCATCTTCTCAATTCTGAGGGATTGCAATCAGGGGGGAGTGATTTAATTATTTTTGTGGTATAGCAGTCATCAAAAGTTGTGATGTTGTGACTCGCAGCATGTTGAGCTGTTGGCCTATCCATATTCATAATTTTAACATCATGTCTGTGGCCATTCATTCTGATATTCAGACCATCCATGGTCAGGCCTATGTTACTGTGCTGAGCAAAATTTACATTGTAGCTGGTATATGACATTTTTCGATGTGCAATTATGATGACCCTGTATTTTGAAGATCATTTTAGTTTTTTGGCTGTTGAAACTATTTGCTGAGGAGTGTATTGGACACGTCTTGCATCTAGGTCTATTGTATGGGAAGGAGCCATGAGGAAGTTTGTGTGGTTTCTCTGCATCAGGGTCTGGTAGTTTAGGATATACTAGGTTTTTTTTCAAGTTGGGAGGTTGCTTGTACCTGGTCAGGTTCATCCTCGAGAAGAACAACTTTCAGTTTAAGGGAAGGAACTACATTCAAATAAAGGGAACAGCAATTGGCACTAGAATGGCCCCATCGTACGCAAATCTGTACATGGGATTGTTGGAAGAAAGTTTTCCACTGACTTATATAAACTATAATCAGTCATATGCTCATGGAAACAATACATATATCTTTAATCTGTGCATCTGTGACATCTGATTTCTACACAATCTGTGATTACAACTTATATTTATTTTATTTCATTCTCTCATATTTCTTTTTGTGTTTTCTCTTGTCCACTCTGTAGTCTTGAAATAGAAACACATAAAAGCACTTAACCAATGATATATTTCAACCACACAGTGGTCTTTGTCAATCAAAGAGAAAACACAAAAAGAAATATGAGAGAATGAAATAAAATAAATATAAGTTGTAATCACAGATTGTGTAGAGTAGAAATCAGATGTCACAGATGCACAGATTAAAGATATATGTATTGTTTCCATGAGCATATGAGTGATTATAGTTTATATAAGTCAGTGGAAAACTTTCTTCCAACAATCCCATGTACAGATTTGCGTAAGATGGGGCCATTCTAGTGCCCATTGCTGTTCCCTTTATTTGAAGGTAGTTCCTTCCCTCAAACTGAAAGTTGTTCTTCTCGAGGATGAACCTGGTCAGGTACAAGCAACCTCCCAACTTGAAAAAAAACCTAGTATATCCTAAACTACCAGACCCTGATGCAGAGAAACCACACAAACTTCCTCATGGCTCCTTCCCATACAATAGACCTAGATGCAAGGCGTGTCCAATACACCCCTCAGCAAATAGTTTCAACAGCCAAACAACTAAAATGGTCTTCAAAATACAGGGTCATCATAATTGCACATCGAAAAATGTCATATACCAGCTACAATGTAAATTTTGCTCAGCACAGTACATAGGCCTGACCACGGATGGTCTGAATATTAGAATGAATGGTCACAGACATGATGTTAAAATTATGAATATGGATAGGCCAACAGCTCAACGTGCTGCGAATCACAACATCACAACTTTTAATGACTGCTATACCACAAAAATAATTAAATCACTCCCCCCTGATTGCAATCCCTCAGAATTGAGAAGATGGGAACTATCATACCAATGGTATACCAAGTCCAGAGAATCCCCTAACCTCAACATCAGACATATTTTTTTTTCCTAATAACCTCATCAGACGTCTCCAATCTCTTTTCCCCTGACAGGCTTATATAAACTATAATCACTCATATGCTCATGGAAACAATACATATATCTTTAATCTGTGCATCTGTGACATCTGATTTCTACACAATCTGTGATTACAACTTATATTTATTTTATTTCATTCTCTCATATTTCTTTTTGTGTTTTCTCTTTGATTGACAAAGACCACTGTGTGGTTGAAATATATCATTGGTTAAGTGCTTTTATGTGTTTCTATTTCAAGACTACAGAGTGGACTCTTACCAAGGTAAGTCTGTCAGTCTCCTAGTCCAAAAAATCTATATATAGTGCAACGGAAAAACAATGTATAACATAAAATACAAGAATATATATATATATATATTTGGAGCCTCATTTGGAGGGTAGACAATCCATTACATCGCAAAAGATAATCTACTTCACTAACTACAAATAATATTTAAACCGAACATCACTTTATTATATTAAATAATAAATTAGTATTTATTGATTAACTCACCAACCAGTCCTCATTGATCGCTGCATCACCAATCCACTTTCCTAGATGAGGTCTAGATATCTTTTCATCTTGATATGGATGCACTATTGATGCAACTGATCCCTGTCTCATATCCCATAGACGTACAGACCCATCCTCGCCTCCTGACACTAACTGCGTACCACTAAAAAGGTTTTAACTTTTAAAATAAAATCATAATTACATACTCATTATAACTTTTAGTTAATTATGATGATATTTAAAGACATTTATTTGTAAGTGTTATTCATATTTTGCAACTCATTATAATACTCTAGAATTTCGTAGTCCAATACGTTCGGTGAAACTTAATTTATCACTTTACATGAGTTTATGACTATCCGAATTTTAAATTTTGTAAATTTGTAAAAAGTTACTGAGACAGAGCATTTTCAAGGGTGATTTTCATCAGTGTCTTCTGCTTGGAGTTGTTCGAAAATTATAACAATTTTTGTAGTCATTAATATTTTTAATACTTAATATTTTTCAGTCATTTTGGTAACTGATGAGAAGTTATCTCATAAATAATATTACACCATTATTAATCAAATAAAATTAAAAAGTTTTCCTATTGAAGACTGTATTACTAGGGTAAGCAACACCTACGTCATAAGTAGTTAACAATGCGTTTAAAGTTTTCTTTGGCCATTTTGTTTGCGGTTTGAATGTAGAAATGTCAAACAAGATTTATTTACTAAATTTAATAAGGGTTTTAGATTAAAACCTTATAAGGTTGACAAAAACCTTAAATTTCCTCTACCTAATAATAACAAAAACCTCTATAGAAAAACTCACCAACATTGATACAAAACTAACAATTTCAGACACACTCATCCAAACCACTTTAAACAGCCCACTCAAACAGAAACATGGTGCCTTAAGAGATCCATGCTCCAAAGGTTTAAAAAAAGTACCAATGCCCACTGAAAACAGCAATAAAAAAAATACAAAAATAAATACCTGAACACATAAATGGATAAAGTGACACAATAATTGATAGCCTGTGGCACAAAATACACAAAACAAAAGAAAAAAAGATTTGTTAAACTCCCATACATGAAAAAAAACAAACAAAAATGAAATTTCCCAAAAATTCTAAAAACACAGTAGTGAAAATATTGTGACCAATCGCTCTTGACAGCACTGATCATTGTCAATATCACAAAAGAAACTTTGAAACACTGATGAAGGTTGCTTAGTGCAGTTAATAAGATTTTGCGTCCGTAAGTTTTACTGCAATTATAAGTTCGTCATGTGGATATTTATTGTAACAATTTAAAGTTAAAGTTTTGCCAATCAGAATCGACAGTAAAATCCACAAGATAATTTTTTTTGTAAAAGAGTTTCATATCATAAAAATAATGTTATGATATGCTATGCAGTAAGTTAAATAATTGGGCTTACCAGTGTTGTACACTATGTATGTAATCCTCATGTCCTGTTAAACTCCTGACACATTTTCCATCTTCTAAGCTAAACGCATGTATCTTCTTGTCACCACAACCAGCAAAGATAAGACCTCCCATATCACTGTCAGATACTAGCATGGAGTTTATATCTGCCTTTTCCACAGAATCCCTGTAAGACAAATAAACATTAAAAGAGATAATTTTACAATCATTTCAAGTGATGGAGATACTAATTTCATTTCAACTGATTTTATTTGGAGAGTCTTTTTACCATAATTGTTGCATACCCCGAATGGGAAACATATCCAATAGCTGAACAATATTAAGTAAAATCTTACTATTGATAATGGTTATCCATAAAAACAAACTCTTGAGCATATCTCAAACATATCACAAGATATATAAAAACAACTCAATAGTATACTCAAAGAACTACTAAACACTGAATAGTGGACAAAAATTTAACCACATTTTAGGAAAGCTGAGCTGACACTAGCAGCATAATTGAAGGTCTGTCATGAGGCATAAATTCACATCAGCTTGATACTCACTAAATGTCAAATCCAGAATTACACGCCTGCATAAAACTCAAATTTCAAAATTTCTTGATTATTATAAAAAAATACAATAATAATATTACAATATAGCCACAAAGTATATGGTTTGAATGGGTTTGGTTATTAAAAAACCATAATAATATCACTAGAGTTTACATTTAAATTTACTATAATGAAATGGTTAATATGCATGACTTTTATGACAAGAAAATCGGTAAGCATTGCTTCATATGTGTTTTTCATTTAGGTTATTTTTTCAAATTTAATACAATTTATGTTTTCAACGAGTTACAATCATGAAGTGTTTCTTGTTTAGAATGTATTTTTGAGTAACACATGAGAAAACAGAAAAAAATCAGTCTCCTCACATTTGGTCAAAAATGTTCTTGAATATTTAATCTTGAATTTTTGACAAGAGGATGTCGTATGTTTTTTTTTTATTACTGAATTATGTTACAATGAGTAATAAAATGGGTTCTGTCATTTTATTTCTTTAAAAAAACTTTTAAATGATAATTCTAGGCAACAAATGTTTTTTGAAGACTTTTTACTAAAATTTTCTTAGACATAAGTAATCAGTTATTATTGTCTTAATTATTTCAAAAGTGTATAAGGTAAATTTCCGGAATAAATTATCTGTTAAAATTATGATATTTTATAATAACGTTGAAAAAATGTTCAAGGGAGGTTTAATTTTGCATATAAGGCCGTACATACAAGGGTCTACCTATGCGCACATTGTCAATGTTCCTACCAAGACTGTGAAATCACAGTCCAGCAGCTGGACGAGCAGAACGTTCTTCCCGCCAGTGCCCAGACAGCATTTGTGTACTTTTGGGTGGTTAACCTTTAGCTTTGTCACTGTGGTTTAAGTCGACGTGTATGATGCCAAACTGTGCAATATTACCACAAAATAAAATAACACAAAAAATAGTATAAAAGAGATGTTGAATAACCAAAAATCGATTTAATAACTTTCAAATTGACGTAAGAATCTATTTATGTGAAGGCAAAATAATAAGCAAAATGTAAGATTGTCTGCAGTACATTTTTCTTATTCCACAGCTAAAGATATAAAATACTATGAAAAAATGGTTTTCCTAAAAAATCCTAAATGGAAAGATACTTTGGATCTAGTACTACTATTCAATGGTTGGTCTGAAATATTTCATTCAGAGGTATCTCAGGCAGAGAAAAATGCTTTTGGCATTAACCTTGAACAGCAAATGAAAACCTTACAGAACATGTGGAATTTTATAAAGTACGCGTTGATGTATAGTTTTAAAAAATTACTTTCTTTTCAAAATGGTATTTTAGTGGTTGTCTTTAGTACAGTAATACCTCTACTTACGTTAACCCGTCTTGCACGATTTCCAAGTTACACGGTTTTAAATCATGCTGTCCGAGTTATGCATGAACCGAAAGTGGGTTGTTTTGGAAGAAAATGCATAAGAGAATTTTTATAGCTCATGAAGAGGAAATATTTTTAGGTTTTAAGGCCGCCAAATACCAATTGACAGTGATGGCTGGTGCAAATAAAGGTGGTGACTGTAAGTTGCAACCTCTGATAGTTTATTGCTCAGAAAAACCAAGGATATTAAAAAATATTTTTAAAGCTAGCTTGCCCGTGATTTGGAAGTTGAATCGGAAGGCTTAGGTAATAACTTTTTTTTGAGGACTAGTTTGGTCATCATTTCATACATCAAGTCGAACGTTACTGCCGGTCTAAACAAATTCCTTTTAATAATTCCTTTAAGTAATTCCTATTAATTGACAATGCACCTGGCCATTCTCATACTACTTTAACAAATTTCGACACATGCGTGAAAGTCATATTTTTTCCACCAAACACAAATTATTTGCTTCAACCGATGGATCAAGGAGTTATCAAAGCTTTTAAAGCTTATTACAGAAGAAGATCATTTGCGCATCTACATGAAGCTTTGAGACAGAACGACAAGGTCTCTTTTGAAGATTTGGGAAACAATTTAATGTTTTAGATGCTTTGAGAATCATTGGACAATCTTGGAATAAACTTTCACAAAAAACTTTGAAAGGGGTTTGGAAAAAGCGGTGTCTATTTTTTCACCACTGAAACTCTAGCGGAATCAGTGCCAGAGTCTGGTGAAATTGCTGATGTGATTGAAGAAGTTGTCGGTTTTGCCAGACAACTAAATTTAGAAGTGGATAGTGATGAGGTTTAAGAACTGCTGGATTTACACAATCAGGAGCTGACAATTAATTTATGAGCTCATAGAAATGCGTGAGCAAGAGCAGGATCTTAAAGACGCAGATTCTTTAGGCCCAGTTGACGTAAAAGATGAAATGACGGTTAGAAACTTGACAAAAGGCCTTAGTTTAATTGAGCCTGGCTTACAAATTTTGGAAAATATAGACTCCAACAATGAGCGTATTTTTGCCACAAAACCAAAAGAAATTGCGAGCTACAAGGAAATTCTGCATGAGAAGAACAAATCTTCAATTGTTCAAACGAATTTACTAGATTTTATGAAGCCTTCTATGTCAAAATAACTTCTTTTTACTTATTTCATTGCAATATGTATGTATATGATATAATTTTTGGTTGTATTATGTATTTAAGATTTTAATACATACACATTTTCCTTCTAAAATGTTTTATTTTAGAATGATTATTTTATTTAGTCATTGGTCCTAAATAAACATGATTCTTATATGATTGTATGTAAAATTATTCCCCAACTTACGCGAATACGACTTACACGGTTACCACTCAGTCCCACCTATCATGTAAGTACAGGGTATTACTGTACATATTTTTGTCTATTTGCCAAAGACGTGTAATTCTAAATATGTACTGACCACTAAACTAAATCAGGATGTTCAGGAAACCCTATTTTCTGTAATACATGAATATGATCACCCCGATTCATTGGATTTCATATATAAATTAAGATGCTTCAAAATGAGAAAACATGCAACCTCAATTATGTCGAATAAATCAAACAGGGAACCCGATACTGAAAAGTGTTTAACATGAAATGTTTCTCTGGGAAGCGCAGAAGACCCGGAAGAAGTCTGTCCAGCAGCAAAAACACTAAAACATTCTCATGAAGTCAACGATGAATCTAATAGCACCACAGAAGACGATACCTTTAAAATGTTCAGTGAACAAGTATTAAAATCTAACAATTATTTTAAAAAGTCTCTGTTGTGTACCCGGCTACGTAGCTTTTAAACTGTGGGACAAATTTCTACTTTTGGGTACAAAAGGTTCTATCATATCCACAAGTGAAATGACAAACCTATCATGGATTGAAACTATGTCTAAAGGTGGGTTAAGAGTACCCAGTAAGGATTTTTTTCTTTGGTGCTCAAATTGTCGAAGATAGTTTTATTCAAGCCATGGAGAAAAAGATTTTTGTAAGGACAGTGGAATCGTAGAGAAAGTAAAATCAATGCCTTCCAATTAACCATCAGAAGCGAATAGTTCTCGTCCATACCTTCATCAGAGTTTGGTTCCTTAATGAAAATGTGTGTAAAAAGGTAGGTGATAAGAGAAAATGGACCAGGAAACTTACAAAATTAAATTAAACAGTTTTAAGTAATCAGGAAAATATACCCATGATTTAAACAACATAATACGTTTGCAACATTATATATTTTTGAAATGTATGCATCAGTATTTTGTTAACAATGATATTATGTAGAATTTAAAACAGTTGTTTTATTTCATATAAACATTTATGTTACAATAATGAAACTTTGGAGACACTGCAGAACGTTTGTTGTAAAAAATACTAATCATACAATATTATAATTCAGTTCATTGCGGTTGCTGATTTTTTAATGATTGTTTACGCGTATAATTTTTACAGAAAACTCATCGTAAAATATACTTCATGAAATAAATTTTCTCATTTGATGAGTTGCCTCTAAAAAGTATATAATATATTATAATAACCAACATTTTTCTTCTATATTCATGATTGGAGGCCACTAGATATCCAATTCTATTATCGTATTACATTTACCTTATTCATATTCTATTATTATTGACCTAATATATAAGCTAGAATCATATTTCTAGCTTACAAATAAACTAAAACTAAAATAAAACCTGCATTAGTGTTGAAAATTGTACAGATACGTTTTATCTAAAAATGATATTAATGAGAAATGAGTAGCAACGTAATGCTGGTGTAGTAGTTTCGGTGTTAGTGGCACGACTCTGACGTCATGTGTAAAGCAGTTCAATTTACATCTACCTAATGGGTTGACCGTTGTATCTACAGCCCTGTTTTGCATAGAAGTTGTCCTATTAATCTAAATGAAACAATACTTTGTTAAGATATTAGCTGCTAAGCACTGGACTAAAAGTAGGTTCCCCCAACTACTTATAATAATATTGTAGTATAATAGCTCCTAGCATTCTCTACCCTTGACATGATATTATGTCGATCTGCAGCGAACATGTTAATAACTATGTATATTACATCAAGTACTGTATCTCTACTCACTTTACAATTGGTATCTGAATAGTCCAAGACATTTTTGGGTGTTTATTTATTCCAAATGTAGACCAGTCCCAGCCAGTTATCTCGCCAACAGTTCCAACTACCAAAAATTTCGGAGTAGTAACCATACTACATACTTGTTCATTTCGTGGCACATTGAAAGTGTATAAAGGTTTCGGTAGGCCATTTTTGTCATCCCCTGGGTTTAAAATATTTGATAAGCTGAAAGATATAAATTCAAAGTTTAAATTTATTTTATTACTATAATTTTACTGATATGTATAATCATATTTGTCTTAAGTAAGTTTAAACCACTAATTATGGTTTTTAGAATTAAAATCACATTTTTTCGTGTTTAGAATGTATTTTTAAGTAACAAGTAAAAATTCACTATGAAACCTCAGTTAATTAATAAACAATTATAAACACTTGTTGTAATTATTTACACAGCCTTCATGCACATTTTTCCATCACAGTTAGCATTATCAGGTTACACATATACTGATATCTTTAGTAGATTTGTAACCTTCTGGTGATGCTAGCAGTGTTAGTAAAATGTACATAAAGGTTGTGTAAATAATTACAGCAAGGGGTTTTGTTTATTAATAAACTTATGTAAAACAATACAAAATAAATGGCTGACACAATTCCTGTCAGGTATAACAACCTTACAATATTTACTTTAAACAATGTTAAACAATTTTTATTCTTACTACCCTCTATAAGCATATCACATCATATCTCTGGGCAATTCTACTGTACCTTCTACTATGGGTAAAGAGAAGCTCTAGCTACTAATAGCAAATACTAAAATATTACAATTTTATTAAATAAACACCAAGGCTTCTTTCTTAAACCCAACTAAAAATTACAAATGGTATTTTCAAAAATCGTCCGGTATTATACTTGCCTATTTTTAGTGTAAAATATCTTAGAAAAAATTTAGAATTACCCAACATAAAAACTGTTCTTCACGAGATGAAATGAATAGCAAAACACCAAATCCTTATTTTAGAGAGAGAATAACATGCAGGTGAAAAGCAAAGTACAATTCCAATAATCAGAGAAGTAATATGAAGACAAATAATAATGATGCTTTGTTTCTCATAAAAGACCTTACACAAATCTAAACACAATTTTATTTTTTAAATTTATTATTTTAATGACTACTTAATAATGAAATAATTATAGACTTCAAGTAATTATACTATAAGTTAATGCTATTTGTGGTAATTTTAAAACTTGACGAAATTAAACAATATCATATACAGAGACCGCAAAGTAAACAGGATGATTGTACATGGCTTAGATACAAAGTTTAGGATAAAGGAGGTGCGAGGAGGAGTAGTGGGATAGTGGAGGTGCGAGGAGAAGTAAAGGGATAGTGGAGGTGCAAGGAGGAGTAGTGGGATAGTGGAGGTGCGAGGAGGAGTAGTGGGATAGTGGAGGTGCGAGGAGGAGTAGTGGGATAGTGGAGGTGCGAGGAGGAGTAAAGGGATAGTGGAGGTGCGAGGAGGAGTAGTGGGATAGTGGAGGTGCGTATCACCTCATGCATAGTTGACTATTTAATCGCTGGACCAGTGAACATATTACTGTAATGACAAAACATTTGTGCAAACTCGCGGTTTTTTTGTCGTCATTTTAACATACAGAGTAAACAAGCTATTTCGTCAAATAATGCAATTCCAACTTAGATACATAACCTCAAGCAAACAGGATCATCTAAATACAGATGTAGAAATGTAAATTGCAACTGTTCAAGTTCCTATGAATTGAAGTCCATTCAATCAACCAAACGACAAGCCCTTTGCACTGGAATAAGTATCACAACTGTCAGAAGGATTCTCCATTAGAATTCTCCTTAACTTCCACCCTTATAACTTCAAATCGTTCAATCTCTTAATCTGGAATTAAATATTTCAAATAAATGCTCAGCATTTGAAAAAATGCCACATGTTGATTAGTGACGAGGCACATTTCCACCTTTCAGATTTTGTTAATCAACAAAATTTCAGATACTGGGAACAAAACCCGTTTACTTCATAAACAGCCTCTTCATACACAGAAATTTTTAGACCAGTGCGCAATTTCGGCAAATGGGATCATCAGTCCAAATTTTTTCAGGATGGTAACATAACATGGTAACAATTAATTCTAAGCATTACTTTGAATTTACTAACAACTTTCTCACAACACAAATTGCCAGTTTTCTAGTGAATGATCACACACTTTTCCAACAAGATGGGACCACTAAATATACTACAAGAATCTCAATGAATGTTATAAATCCTTTGTTCAAGTCTTGCTACTAATTTTTATGGGGATACCTAAAAACAAAAGTGCTTCAAGCCAATCCACCTAACATTATTTAAGCCTTCAAACAATGAAATATGGACAAGATTGCAGCAATACCTGTCAACATGCTGCACGAGGTTATGCGAAAACCTCCAGGCTAGGCTCCAACAATGAAAGACATTTGATGAATATAATGTTAGGAAGTAATTTTTTGTAAGTAAATATAATGATTATTCTTTTATTTTGATTAGTTTGTATTTAAATAAAAAAAAGTTTCTTGCTTCAATCAATTACTTTATTTATCATGTTTGATTTGTGGACATGATAAATGGTAAAATAATAGTTCTGTGTGTTGTTATATTGAGCTTATATTTTATATTTTGCAAAGTTTAATCAGAATTAATGTTTTGCAACCCTTATTTGTTTTCTGTTTAGACATATATTTCATTAACATTTATAAAAAGGAAAAAAATTGAAAATGAATACCATTTGTCAAACATTATAAAAAACATTTTTTTTACAACAGAGCATTATTTTATACTGTGATAAAATCCAGTTATTTTATAACATACCTAACACATATTTATTTAAAATAGGTTTGATATTAAATAACCAATACGTTTGCTAGCTATAAGATTGACTTGGCGGTAATTGTGGGTTTTACCGGCCACCTACAATATTTTGGAAACTTGTTCAAAACCATCAAATAGGGCGATATCCACAAGAATTTTTTTTTATTGACCAAGGAAATTTATTTATTTTTTTCAATTTAAAGTAGGGTAAAATATTTAGTGGGAAGGCATAAGTTGTGAATTGGCGCAGAGTGATACAAATGTTTTGTGATGTCACGCTAACTCTACATACATACCTTACTTATGGCTTCAAGAAAAAACATTTTCACTTATTGTTATGCTTTTCGCCATTTTAACTAGCCCTATGCAGCGCCACATAGCTATGAAGTATTCAGTCAGGATAATTTTGGTTCTAATTTTATACATTTAACCATTTAGGTAATATATAAAATTAAAACCAAATCTATCCTGACTGGACACCTTTTGGGTATATTTTAATATAGGTTTATAGTAATGTGTAAAGTTTATACCAAATCTATCCTAACTGGAGACTTTATAAGTATATTCAAATATACGTATGCAAAAACCATAAAAATTAAGCCAAAATGTTGTTTCTCAAATATCTACACACGTAAAATATGCATGACCTCACTGTATCACTCTGCGACCGGTGCCCAATGGTTCACACTGTGTCATCACTAAACATTTGTATCACTCCACACCCATTCATACCTTATGCCTCTGCACTGAATTTTTTACCCTACTTTAAATTGACAAAAAGTAACTCTGTCAATAAAAAAAAAATTCTTGTGGATATCGTCCTATTTCGTGATTTTGAACAATTTTCCAATATATTGTAGGACGCTAAAACACACAATTACCGACTTGGCAAACCATTGAACTTGGTATGAGATCCTACTAATTTCTCTATACACAATTCTCTATAAACTCGAAGTTTCATACAAAAATTTTTTTTAGACAGGTTTTAAATAGTAATACTATAATACATTACTTTTGTAAAACAATAAAAAACATCACTTTAGCTACAAAACATTATTGAGATAGAAACTGACTAGTTAAGTTGAATGATTGTATTGGAAATATCTTGCCCATACCTCTTGCCTCATTGCAGCAGGGTTATTTGGATTCCTAGAAATAGCTAAACCGTAGAAGAGTTGTATTTTTTTCGACTGCCAAATTTGTAAAAGAATTTTACCATATGTTTTCCCATCTCCCAGTTTTATTTTCCTCTTTTCATATTTTAGAGTCCTCGGTCTCTTTCCCATTCTCTTTTGAATGTGGCCTACATGTTCAATTATATTTATTGTAACATTTGGGACATATGGTTGAGAATCATTAACCGACTTATAAGCATTTATGTCACTGTCCCCAAAGTATTTCGTGTATATCACGTTATACTGGGCTACGGAGCGCCTGAATATCTTGATTGCACTCTCGACCTCCATCCCACCACTTGATCCTAGGTAGTTGGGAGAGCAAGTCTCTGAGTACTGATTTGTCATTATGTTAGGACAAAAACAATATTTTGACATTAATTCTATGTCAAAAACACTTCCCTTGTCAACGGATGTTACAGAATCTATCCTATTCAATGACACATGACCCTTCTTTTGTGAAGATCCATTTACTGTGACACAAAAGTTCCTGTCTTTTTTAATTTTATGATACTGCTTTTTTCATAGAAACTAAAAGTTACAGAAAACAGACATTGTTTTGTTAGTCTATTGTCAAAACAAAAATAACTCACTAAAATGATTAGTATGATAGCGTATAATCTGTAAGGCTACTCTAACAAACCGCCATGAAAACGGTGTTATAATATTGTAAAGAGCAGATGCCATAGAACAATAATAAAGAAACCAAAATAATATTGTAAAAAGCAGATGCCATAGAACAATAATAAAGAAACCGAAATACGAAAAAAAAAAAAATTTGGGGATCAGACTGCCCTTAATCGGTTAAAACTAGCTGATTATTTATGCAATTATAGAATTAAATGCTTCCCAATTCCTTCAGTTTTAAAGTAGTCAATATCATTCATAAACAAATAACATTGCAATACAAACAAATAATAAAATTAACAAGTATTATTTGTCGCCTTTTTAGGTTATGAAGGTATTTAGAATTCATTATTTAGTGTTAATTTCCACAACCAAAATAACAACATACATTTTCAAAACCTGTAAATCTAAATTGTTAAAGCAAAACAAACAGTAAATCACTGTTTAACCTAATTACAGAAGAAACATGGCTAATGAAATGTCATTATGTTAAAAACAAAATTTACTAATACTTACTCAAACACGGCAATCTCTCCATAAATATTCCCGGCTAAGAGAAAATTTCCACAGGGTGAAAATGTTTGGGATAAAGTAGTATTATAATGCACTTTATCGACCATTTTGTAACAATAAACTGATTTATATATGACACCAAAAGTAGAACAGCCGCTTTATGGTTGGCATTAAATACCGATTGGAACAAGTTGGGTTTCTGGTGCACCAGTTTTGTCACCATAGATGCGTAGGTTCCCTACTGTGGTCATAGATACATACGAAAACTAATTTTAAAAATACTTAACTAAGTGAATACGTAATTGCTTACTTGCTGACGCTGGTAACATGTAAAACTGTTTTACAGACTTTGATTAATCAGATGAGGCCAAACTTCCGATAAACATTTTTGTATAACAAAGATTCATGTTTTCGATGATTCCCTGATTCCTGGCCTGTATGAGCGGAGTTGTGTTTACTTGAAGGAAGAGGTATGCTGCTGTGACTACTTTTCATTTCACAAGTAGGGTGCGCTTGGACACTGTCTAATAGCAAAAGCACTTTCTGTAGCAACTTCTTTTAGGCCACATGAGCTTTAACTTGAGGTACGGATTGTTTGTGAAACAAGACACAAAATATTTATTGATTCATCCAAGCACTCTTCTGAGTATAATATTGTCCAGGGAGAGCATTCAAATTCAAATGCTTGAATCAACAAGATTTTCTTGATTTCCCAATCCCGAGTAGGGGTAGCCTATGATTGCCAGTGGCATAATGTGTATTTTTATGTGTATATTTAATGTGTATATTTTATAATGTTTAGGAAATATTTCACTGTTCTCCAAATTTCATTACTTTCAGAATTATCGCTATCACAATACAGTAATACCCAGTACTTACGCGATAGGTGGGACTGAGCGATAACCGCGTAAATTGAATTTGTGTAAGTAGGGGTACAATTTTACATACAATCACATAGGAATCATGTTTAATTGGGACCAAAGACTAAATAAACTAATAATTTAAAAGAAAAATGTCTATGTATTAAAATCCTAGATACATAATACAACAAAATTTATATACATATATATTGCAAAGAAGTAAAAAGAAGTTATTTTGACATAGATGACAAGATTTTATTTCTTCTTGTGCAGAATTTCATCGTAACTAGCTAATTTTTTTGTTTTGTGACAGAATTTAGCTCATAGTTGTATTCTATGTTTTTTATAATTTGTAAACATTGTTCAATTAAAATAAGGCCGTTTGTCAAGTTTCTAACCGTCATTTCGTCTTCTACATCAACTGGGCCTAATGAATCTGCCTTTTTAAGGTCTTGTTCATGCATTTCTGAGCTCATCAATTAATTATTCACGCCTGGTTGTGTAAATCCAGCAGTTTTTGAACGACATCATTATTCACTTCTACATTTAGTTGTCTGGCAAAACCGACAACTTCTATCACATCCGCAATTTCATAAGACTGGCACTAATTCCGCTTGAGTTTAGTGAAAATAGACATTTTTCCAAATGAAATTCAAAGAATGTTTGTGAAATTTCAGTTCAAGACTGTCCAATGATTCTCAAAGCATTTAAAACATTGAGTTGTTTCCAGACATCTTCAACAGTGAGCTCATTGTTCTGTCTCATAGCTTCATGCAGACGCGCAAATGATCTTCTTGTGTAGTAAGATGTAAATGTTTTGATGTCTCCCTGATCCATCGGTTGAAGAAAATTATTTGTGTTTGGTGGCAAAAATATCACTTTCATGCGTGTGTTGAAATTAGTTAAAGTAGTAGGAGGATGACCAGGTGCATTGTCAATTAATAGGAATTACTTTAAAAGGAATTTGTTTAGGCCGACAATAACGTTAGACGAGGTATGAAATGATGAATAAACCAGTCCTAAAAAAAGCTGTCACCAAAGCTTTCCGATTCGACTTTCAAATCACGGGCAAGCTAGCTTTAGAAATATTTTTTTAAGCTGTTCGATTTTCTGAGCGATAAGCTGAGAAGTTTCACCTTACAGTCAACAGCTGTATTTGCACCAAATATTACTGTTCATCGATCTTTGGTGGCCTTAAAACCTGAAAATATTTTCTCTTCACGAGCTATAAAAGTTCTCATAAGCATTTCCTTCCAGAACTGGCCAGTTTCTGCATAACTCGGACAGCATGATTTGAAACCGCGTAACTTAGGAATGGGGCAAGACAGGGTAGCGTAAGTCAAGTTTTAGTAAAACTATTAGTAACACTATCACTATTAGTAATATGCAAGCTTAAGTGTGTATATGAGATTAATCTGAATATGAAATTATAAACGTATTTCTAAATTTTCCCATTTTTGCCCATACAAATTGTATGATTTAGAAATCATTTGTCATGGATTGCATCACAGTGAAGAACAGAATTTCAATGCCTAACTTAATAAATAGTATTAAAAAACTGTAGACAGTACAACAATGAACATTTCTGTAAGATGCTATAAACATGGACATGCACCTGATGCACTGCCAGTAATAAAACTTTCTCTGTAAACATAGCCTGTACATGACACTACATAAACGTAAATGTAGTATATACCCAACACACCAGTTTGAAAAGTTTCAAACATGACACCAAATTTCTTTTGGATCACTGCTAATTAAAACCTGTAAATAGGATCACCAAATATAAATGGCATTTCACATTGTGGTAGTTCAAAAGGTTGTTAACAATTACAGATAAAATAAACCATACATTTTGTCGATTTTATTATTGAACCAATTTTTAATTTAATTCCAAAACAATTAATACTCACAGAAATGTCAAAATATTTGTTACATAATAGTAAAAACATGTTCATTTTACTGATTAAAAAAAAACTAATAAAAATATAGTAGTGGACATAAGAAGAATTCAAGTAATTATAATATATAACAAACTGATAACTGAAATTCAATGTGTACTTACAGTATTTTGGAAATTATTTTACTACAGCATCATTTTTTTCAGAAAATTAAATTACAACTAGTGGATGTACTTATAAAACACTTATGACAATTTGACCTGTAGGATCGTGCTTACCATCTGAGTTTTAAGATTATGCAACTTCAAATCGTATTTTTGAAACAATAAATTTGAGACTTTCTCGTTTTCTTCCATTAATTCTTTCAATTTTATTTCGTACTTAATTTGTGTTCTCAATAATAATATCCTTCTCTTCAAGAAGTATTTTCAGATTCGCATCTTCTTTCAATACATCTCGTACTCCAAATCAGTTTTGCTCAATAAACTTGAGACTTTCTCGTTTTCTTTCATTGATTCTTTCAATTTTAATTCGTATTCTCTATTTGTGTTCTCAATAATCGTATCCTTCTCTTGAACATGCTTTTTGACATTTGTAACTTTATCCTTTTCTTTCAATAATTTTTTAAATTGTCTGTTATGGTCCTTCTTTCTCTTCTTAATGAGCACATCCTTTTCTTGAACATGCTTTTTGAGATTCATAACTTCTTTTAATGCATCTTGTAACTGTAAATCAGATTTACGGTTGTCTTCTATTAATGTCTTTAAATACAATTCCTTCGTTTCAATATCACTTTGTAATTCTTTTATTGTTTCAAGATGACTATTAAAATTTATATTTAAATTGTCCATTTTCGTTGCCAGTAAGAAATGACATTCATAGTTTACTCAAATTTGTTTTTTCCCTCTTTCCTAGTAATTCCGTTGTTATGATACAGTGTTTAACCTATTTCTTAACAAAGAAAAGATGTTAGAAAATTTCTGACAGAAGAAACATATTTACTTGAGCGTAAGGGATAAAAAAAAAAAAATAAAAGAAATCTTGTTAGCTCTGCTTTTGTTATTAATGAACGATGACATGGATTACAAAAGACAGAAAATAAAAACAATTCATTCCATTTTTTTTCTAAGATTATAGAATAAGGGTATTTTATAGTACAAGGTGTAACACTCTTAAAAATAAGGTGTTACATATAAATTCATTTATATATTTGATTTTTATTTAATAATTATATCTTCCCAATATAAAAGAAAATTTTTGTTTTATTCGTGCTCATTGTGAAGCTAGCATAGATAGTAGCACCCCTAGCGGGTAAAAATGTAAAATATCGTACGAGGTAGTAACTCAGGGTAATTAACTGACATCACCTCATGTGACGCAAGCATGGTCTGATATCGCCAGATCCAATGCACCAATCGAAAAATTCAAAATAATAACCAAGGGTGGGATTTCCGTTGGCGTGCCCCTTCAGAAGCCCCACTCATCCAGAGGTTCTTGAACAGAACAGACGTGATGGCATTTTCGGACGTAACCTAGAAATTTATAAGCTTCCAGTATTCCAAATTTTAAGATGTCAAGGCCGGTACCAAATTTTATTAACGAGCTAAAGAAGAAGTCAGAAGCGATTATTTATGTATTTCAAATGAGTAAAAGTTGATATCATTTTTGTTTAAGTGCGCTGATTTGCAAGAGCGATGTGTTAAGTGATTAGTGATTCCAAAAGCCATGGGCAATGTTTAATATGTGTTAAAGTGTTTTAAAAATAAGTAATGTGCACAAGCAGGTACGTTTTAGATAATAATAAAGAAAATGTATTTTAATGTTAACTAAGTTGAATTTTAAATGATAAACGGTTAACACATGAACGGTAGAAATTGTCCCTTGAATATTCATTTCTAAAAATTTAGTTGGAAATCTTAAGTTACTATCTTCTCGATAAATATATAAATTTTAAAGGTTAACAAGTAATTAAAATGTATGGAATAACTAGCAGTAATATGAAGTAAATTACTCGACACATTGCTGTCTTTTGTTCTTTTGTAATTTGTCACTGATTAATAAATTGTATGACTTGGTATTTTAAAAATGTAAATTCTTATTTCACAAGTAAACTAGAACGTTACAAACTTTCTATTTTCATTTCAAGTAACCGAGTTCTATCTTCCGAAGATATCAGAAGATCGTTTACAGAAAGACATTATTATGCCTGGCTGGAAACGGGGAACTAGATAGAGCCCTGGGTAAGTAAGGTAATTAATTTGTTAATTAGTAATTAACACACATTTTTATTAAAGCCCTGATAAATACTTACCCCATAGGAAAAAGGCTAAACCGTTACAAAGGTCTCCACATTATAGTCTGTAAACACTACCAATTAGATCTGCCATAGTTTATTTTGATAAACTAAAGTATATTGGTATAATGGGGTAGGTAGGTCTTGGCCATTAGGATGTAGTGGATGAGTCAATGTGGCTCTTAGGCTCAAAAGTTTTAATACCCGTGACACAATTACATACTTCTGTAAGCTAAATACAGATTTTGTGGAACTCTTAACCATTTTCATCGTAAAAATAATTAATGGTTTGCTTTAGAAACAGAAATCTTCTAATTCTCACTATCTTTTTTTACAAAATGCTCAAATACGCAAAATTAACAGTATTTTACTAACAAACTAAAATGCAACAACTGCAATAAGTTCTATATTGGACAAACAGGCAGATCTTTCGCCAAAAGATATAAAGAACACAAAAGCGCACTGCACACTACTATTGAATCCACCTTCGCAAATCACCTCATGGACACTAAGCACTCATGCAAAAGTATGGAAATTAACATGTGCATCCTCCACACATGCAACAAAGGCCATAAATTAAACACACTAGAACAGTATGAAATATATAGACATAGCAATACACGTAAAAATTACATCCTAAATGAACAAACACAGCACATATCACACATACTCTTCGATCACATCACTTTTAACTTTCAAAATATTGGTACTGAAGACGCACAACTGCAGCATTCCTAGCGGCAGAGATACGAGGCTGAAGAAGTTGTAAGACAAAAACGTTTCCTCCAAGTGTAAGTTAACAATTGAACAACCTTTAGTTAACAAAAAGTATGGTCGCAAGTAATAGCAAAAGTGTAATAAGTAATTAACAACCAGTTCGTCATGAACAGCAACAAAGTTTCGAACAATTTAAAGTTAAAGTTTGCCAATCTGAATCGACAGTAAATTCCACAAGATAAATTTATTTTGTAAAAGAGTTTCATATCATAAAAATAATGTTATGATATGCTATGCAGAAGTTAAATAATTGGGCTTACCAATGCTGTACACTATGTATGTAATCATCATGACCTGTTTAACGTCTGACCCATTTTCCATCTTCTAAGCTAAACGCATGTATCTTCTTGTCACCACAACCCATAAAGATAAGACCTCCCATATCATTGACAGATACTAGCATGGAGTTTATATCTGCCTTTTGCACAGAATCCCTCTAAGACAAATAAACAATAAAAGAGATAATTTTACAATCATTTCAAGTGAAGGAGATACTAATTTCATTTCAACAGATTTTATTCGGAGATACTTTTGACCATAATTGTTGTGTACCCCAAATGGGAAACATATCTCATTACAAAAATACGTGTTTCCAACTTTTAGACCTGCTAGAGCGTAATTAATAAAAACAAGTAGTTTTTTAAAGTTATTACTGAAATAAAACTAGAGTAAAACCCCAAAGTTTTGGAAAATACATTTGTAACTAAAAAGGTATTAGATATAGTTACATATAGTTAGATATATTTTATTTAGTGGTAATTTGCTTTAAAAAAGGTCATATTTTTGTGAGTTAAACATTTTGTTTTGTTATTATATCTTTCAAAGCTTAAAAGATACAACGGTTCTAGTAGAACGCGTCCCCAGCGATGTTTCCCCCTGCCCCCTACAAATATTTCTCTAATCATTATTTATTGATATTTCATCAATAACTGACATGTGCCAACTAAATAACCAACAAAAAACAGATGGTTTGTCAAACTCTACCAAATTGACAAATTAAATTTAACGTAAATCCATCTTTCAGGAATGCATGGTTTTGCAAATATTGGTTCTCAGAAAGATTTACCATTAGTTCGATTGTAGAAAACTTAACACATTACACCACCAATAGTGGGTAAAAACAACAAAAATAAATGAATATCTCTATGTACAATATTACTGCAAAAATTAAATTTATGTTTAAAATTGTTGTTTTTAGCACAATTGACCCCCCCTGTTGTTATTGCCCCCCTGGTATGTCGACCACGTGAGGGGGCGACAACATACGTTTTTACAATCACCCAAGTGCCCAGAACAATAATCTGAAATAAAATTGCGTTAGGCTTTCAGTGCATCCTCAACCACCTTTAGATCCTGCACTACCACTTCACCTAGGAATTGCGTTCTGCGACCGGCGCTATGATACACGCATAGCCGAAAGGATTTTCCGTTGTCATAACAAAATTTTATCATTTTGTGTAGAAAAATCTCAGGTGGCCAAGATTTGATGAACGATTTTGCATTTTTTGTGTGTGCATTTATGTTTGTGTTGATCCATACAGGTTTTTACATTTTGATGTCATTGAGTGTATCAGAAATACTGTGTTTAGAAATATTGTGGCAAAATATTTCTCAGAGACGACGTGAATCGTCGGATGAACATTTACAGAGGCTAGAGAACCAGCGTATTCGTTCTATGCGTAATTAGGCATGCTACTACGTTAAGAACTCCGTTTGAATATCAAATTCATTATAATCTATGATGCCGAATGATTTCATATACAATGGGCAGTGGCTATAGTTGTTTTTCAGTAACCCAAAGTACAAGATAGAATTCATGAATAAAGTTCTTCATTAAATTTAAAAGTGGATCAGAATCTTGTAACGTGAATTTTTTGACATTATTTCTTAAGGAATTATGTGACATTAAATATTGCAGTAGTTTTGTTACACAATTAGTTATTTGACCTGCAATGTCAAGAGTTTAATTGATAATAAGAATGATGTGTTCAATAAATAATTTAAACGACAAATGTTAATTTAAATAAATCAAACTTTACTGCACAAAAAAAGAAATATAAAATACAAACAAAATTACATTTGAAATGTTACGCTACTTTATGATTTTTACAATGTTTTACATTTTTAATTTATAAGAACTTTATAAGAAAATCTATGGGATGGCGCATGACATCCATTTGAGATTGCTTTGCGTATTTAGAATACATTTCAATTTGTCTATTCGTCTTTAAAATTTTGTTACTACATTACACTAATGAATTTACACTTTCCCTATTATTAAAAAAGAAAACTAGCATTATCGTGCCGGAACGGTTAAAGTTTAAAAGTTGAACTTTTCCTTTTTGATCACTTTATGTCTTAAAGTTATGACAGCTGTGTTGTAACAAAACTGGTGTAGCAAACATGGTTCCTGAACTTAGATCTCGTCAATCTGCATCTTGAATCGGCGTTGATCGGGATTTGTTCTCTCACTTGGTGTTGTGTCTTAAACGTAGCAACATTTCTTCAAACAAAAAAATAAATTTTAAATAAGTTTTACATAATTAAGACCTTAAATAAAGCATCCCTTTGCTTTTCGAATCTTGAGGCGTGCGTATTGGTAACGAAAGAGACCTACATGAGGCTACCATGCGAGTATTTTAACTTCCGCGCAACCGTGCTGCGCATCTCGCAAAATTCAGGTTTTTGTACATAAATGTGTATCTCAGCCAGGGACTTTTAAAATCCCTCTATTTTACATTTTAAAATAAATATCACGTTTGTTTCCTGAATCTGTTTGTAATATGTAACATTACGTAATATAATGTTATAATCTAATTGGGAATGTAACTATCCAAAAAGAGTTGAATAAAAAAATATAAAAGTGACATTTTTAAATATTTTCCCAATGTAAATAATCTATTTTCACAAAAATGACATAATTACAATTCAATTTTTTCATAACGAATTTTTTTTGACATTTCATTCTTCTGATGTCTCTGTAATAAACGTTATAAGCTAGTATAAGACGTTCTGTCTCGACACACATCTTTATTTTATAATGTCTACGACATTTTCTTTTTTGCTCAAATATACCATCAATAGAGCATTTTATACCGCACCAGCTGTGGCAATAGGTGTAGATTTAATGGTATCTTATTATGTATAAACCTAGTAACATTATGATTAGACTTAAAATTAAAATCAATTCATACAAAACTTATTGATGCAGAACATTTTATAATACTCTGGAAGATCTCTACCAATGTCAAAACTCCTCAAATCCATCTGTCAAACTATACACTGATGACGACTGCATAACTTTAATGTTATTTTAATATCAAGATATTTAATCATTCTTCTAATGCAGGTTCTCTGCTAATGTTGAGTTATGAATGCATGTTATTTAATTCCTTCTCTCCTTATATATATATATATATATAATCTACAAATATATATATATATATATATATATATATATATATATATATATATCTTGTACAAATTTTCAATTGTTGATAAAATACTCGTACGATTTTATTCATCCAGTCAAGTTCAAACATTAATCATGTGTACCCTAGCAGAGGTTATTGTTAAATAAAAGCGGTTGACATGCGAGTCGGGTTCAACTAATTATCTATTTATACAGGCAACGTTTCAATAACGTATCGTCTTCATGCCTTATTTCTTCTTCGGCAAAGAAGCTGTCCTTTCTGTTGGCACTGTTAAAAATTTACTACCAACAAATGCAAATATTTCTAAAACAAACTATAACATCTTACAACACACACAAAAATAAACAAGTCACTGAAACAAAGTTGGTGTGACGTAGACGGTGATTTTCCGCCCAATGTGTAAACACGACATTATGTTAGAGCAGCGACGGTAAAAAAAAGCGATTGCATAGAAAAATCCTAGTGTGATTCCGTCCTAGACTCAAGGAAGGATAGATATAACACGTCCACTAAACACTTTTTTGGACCGTTTGGGGGAAGATCGAAAAATCAGGATGATGTTGGGTTGCATAAGTACTGTGAGGACGGCGCTGATGATGAGCTAGTCCATGATAACGCCTACTTCTGCGCGCTTATGCAACACAACATCCAACTGTAATTTTAGTGGGTTACTTTCGATCACACTCTTAACAACCCTGACCAAACGCATAGTTACAAATGTTCTCTAACGTCTCAAGCAGTGGTTCAGTGGCGGTTTGTCCAAAAGGGCTCTGGGGCGCAGCCCTCCCAATTACAAAAATTAAATTTTAATTAACATTCATTTGTCTTAAATTAGGTTAAGAAGAGCTTAGAATTATTTAGGCAAAGTTAAAAGCATAAAATATTTAGCAGTTGACACACGAAATTAACCACAAGCTCCGCGCGGGGCTCACAGCATGTGTTAACGTGAGATTTTACAAAATAACCAACGTGTTAAGCAACGATTACACCAACATAGCCTACGTGTGAGGCAGCGGATGCACAGCATAACCAATGTGTCAACGTGAGATTTTACAAAATAACCAACGTGTTAAGCAACGGTTATACAACATAGCCTACGTGTGAGGCAGCGGATGCACAGCATAAACCAATGTGTTAACGTGAGATTTTACAAAATAACCAACGTGTTAAGCAACGGTTATACAACATAGCCTACGTGTGAGGCAGTGGATGCACAGCATAACCTATGTGTCAACGTGAGATTCTACAAAATAACTAACGTGTTAAGCAACGGTTATACAACATAGCCTACGTGTGAGGCAGCGGATCCACAGCATAGCCTATGTGTCAACGTGAGATTTTACAAAATAACTAACGTGTTAAGCAACGGTTATACAACATAGCCTACGTGAGAGGCAGCGGATGCACAGCATAACCTAAGTGTCAACGTGAGATTTTACAAAATAACCAACGTGTTAAGCAACGGTTATACAACATAGCCTACGTGTGATGCAGCGGATGCACAGCATAAACCTATGTGTTAACGTGAGATTTTACAAAATAACCAACGTGTTAGGCAACGGTTATACAACATAGCCTACGTGTGAGGCAGCGGATGCACAGCATAAACCTATGTGTTAACGTGAGATTTTACAAAATAACCAACGTGTTAAGCAACGGTTATACAACATAGCCTACGTGTGAGGCAGCGGATGCACAGCATAAACCAATGTGTTAACGTGAGATTTTACAAAATAACCAACGTGTTAAGCAACGGTTATACAACATAGCCTACGTGTGAGGCAGTGGATGCACAGCATAACCTATGTGTCAACGTGAGATTTTACAAAATAACTAACGTGTTAAGCAACGGTTATACAACATAGCCTACGTGTGAGGCAGCGGATGCACAGCATAACCTAAGTGTCAACGTGAGATTTTACAAAATAACCAACGTGTTAAGCAACGGTTATACAACATAGCCTACGTGTGATGCAGCGGATGCACAGCATAAACCTATGTGTTAACGTGAGATTTTACAAAATAACCAACGTGTTAGGCAACGGTTATACAACATAGCCTACGTGTGAGGCAGCGGATGCACAGCATAAACCTATGTGTTAACGTGAGATTTTACAAAATAACCAACGTGTTAAGCAACGGTTATACAACATAACCTACGTGTGAGGCAGCGGATGCACAGCATAAACCAATGTGTTAACGTGAGATTTTACAAAATAACCAACGTGTTAGGCAACGGTTATACAACATAGCCTACGTGTGAGGCAGCGGATGCACAGCATAAACCTATGTGTTAACGTGAGATTTTACAAAATAACCAACGTGTTAAGATACGGTTATACAACATAGCCTACATGTGAGGCAGTGGATACACAGCATAACCTATCTGTTAACGTGAGATTCTACAAAATAACTAACGTGTTAAGCAACGGTTATACAACATAGCCTACGTGTGAGGCAGCGGATGCACAGCATAAACCTATGTGTTAACGTGAGATTTTACAAAATAACCAACGTGTTAAGATACGGTTATACAACATTGCCTACGTGTGAGGCAGCGGATCCACAGCATAACCTATGTGTTAACGTGAGATTTTACAAAATAACCAACGTGTTAAGCAACGGTTATACAACATAGCCTACGTGTGAGGCAGTGGATGCACAGCATAACCAATGTGTCAACGTGAGATTTTACAAAATAACCAACGTGTTAAGCAACGGTTATACAACATAGCCTACATGTGAGGCAGTGGATGCACAGCATAACCTATCTGTTAACGTGAGATTCTACAAAATAACTAACGTGTTAAGCAACGGTTATACAACATAGCCTACGTGTGAGGCAGCGGATGCACAGCATAAACCTATGTGTTAACGTGAGATTTTACAAAATAACCAACGTGTTAAGATACGGTTATACAACATAGCCTACGTGTTAGGCAGCGGATGCACAGCATAACCAATATGTCAACGTGAGATTTTACAAAATAACCAACGTGTTAAGCAACGGTTATACAACATAGCCTACGTGTGAGGTAGCGGATGCATAGCATAACCTATGTGTTAACGTGAGATTTTACAAAATAACCAACGTGTTAAGCAACGGTTATACAACATAACCTACGTGTGAGGCAGCGGATCCACAGCATAGCCTATGTGTTAACGTGAGATTTTACAAAATAACCAACGTGTTAAGCAACGGAATACAACATAGCCTACGTGAGAGGCAGCGGATGCACAGCATAACCTATGTGTTAACGTGAGATTTTACAAAATAACCAACGTGTTAAGCAACGATTATACAACATTGCCTACGTGTGAGGCAGCGGATCCACAGCATAACCTATGTGTTAACGTGAGATTTTACAAAATAACCAACGTGTTAAGCAACGGTTTTACAACATAGCCTACGTGTGAGGCAGTGGATGCACAGCATAACCAATGTGTCAACGTGAGATTTTACAAAATAACCAACGTGTTAAGCAACGGTTATACAACATAGCCTACATGTGAGGCAGTGGATGCACAGCATAACCTATCTGTTAACGTGAGATTCTACAAAATAACTAACGTGTTAAGCAACGGTTATACAACATAGCCTACGTGTGAGGCAGTGGATGCACAGCATAACCTATGTGTCAACGTGAGATTTTACAAAATAACCAACGTGTTAAGCAACGGTTATACAACATAGCCTACGTGTGAGGCAGCGGATGCACAGCATAAACCAATGTGTTAACGTGAGATTTTACAAAATAACCAACGTGTTAAGCAACGGTTATACAACATAGCCTACGTGTGAGGCAGCGGATGCACAGCATAACCTATGTGTTAACGTGAGATTTTACAAAATAACCAACGTGTTAAGCAACGATTATACAACATTGCCTACGTGTGAGGCAGCGGATCCACAGCATAACCTATGTGTTAACGTGAGATTTTACAAAATAACCAACGTGTTAAGCAACGGTTATACAACATAGCCTACGTGTGAGGCAGTGGATGCACAGCATAACCAATGTGTCAACGTGAGATTTTACAAAATAACCAACGTGTTAAGCAACGGTTATACAACATAGCCTACATGTGAGGCAGTGGATGCACAGCATAACCTATCTGTTAACGTGAGATTCTACAAAATAACTAACGTGTTAAGATACGGTTATACAACATTGCCTACGTGTGAGGCAGCGGATCCACAGCATAACCTATGTGTTAACGTGAGATTTTACAAAATAACCAACGTGTTAAGCAACGGTTATACAACATAGCCTACGTGTGAGGCAGTGGATGCACAGCATAACCAATGTGTCAACGTGAGATTTTACAAAATAACCAACGTGTTAAGCAACGGTTATACAACATAGCCTACATGTGAGGCAGTGGATACACAGCATAACCTATCTGTTAACGTGAGATTCTACAAAATAACTAACGTGTTAAGCAACGGTTATACAACATAGCCTACGTGTGAGGCAGCGGATGCACAGCATAAACCTATGTGTTAACGTGAGATTTTACAAAATAACCAACGTGTTAAGATACGGTTATACAACATTGCCTACGTGTGAGGCAGCGGATCCACAGCATAACCTATGTGTTAACGTGAGATTTTACAAAATAACCAACGTGTTAAGCAACGGTTATACAACATAGCCTACGTGAGAGGCAGCGGATGCACAGCATAACCTATGTGTTAACGTGAGATTTTACAAAATAACCAACGTGTTAAGCAACGGTTATACAACATAACCTACATGTGAGGCAGTGGATGTACAGCATAACCTATGTGTCAACGTGAGATTTTACAAAATAACCAACGTGTTAAGCAACTGTTATACAACATAGTCTACATGTTTGACAGCAATCATACAACATAAAAAATATTTTGAGCCGCGGTTATACAACATAATCTATAAACATCACTCGTTAAACAGCCTCAAATTAATTATAACTGCATCACTTTTAACAATTTCTTCTTCATACTAGTAATCCGTAAACTCTCGCGTTAGGCAGTTGTAAATTGAGTAAGTGTCCGTAGATATGCGGTATAAGAGACAACCTTGATAGCAATTAGGCCTGTCACGGAGAACTCTGTTTTCAATTAATTGTAGAAAACGTGACGTTTGAAGTTCGGACAGACGGGCAGCTGCGTGCAGAAAGTGATCAAGTCAAAGCTTGCCGCCTCCGTAATGTGTGAAAGTGGGTAATAAAACAGAAGGCGTGGCTTGGCGACAACTAGGAGCCAGGCTAGGTTATGCCCAGTGCAGTGGAGGAGTTTGCAGGATTATCTAGGCTTGCTTCTTTAGTATCCGTCTAATAAACTCGCTGGAAAAGCCGGATTTCCGATTCCTATTTTTCATATTTTCAAAAAATAATTTTGCTATCAGTACATGAAATATTAAAGTAAAGCGAATTATATACTTGGAAGTATGTTACTTATAAGCAATAGCATAGCAAGAAAAACTATCTATAGAGAATATATTTAAATCCTATGGTAATTATTAAGATCAGCGACTACCGCTCCAATCGTCAAAATTTTTTATCTTGATCAACACGAAAATTTGACTTTGCTTAACATCTGAAGTTTTTTTTACTGCAAACACATATTTACATAAAACAAAATAACCTAACCTAACTTGACTTTGGTACTTACTAACGCTCCGATCGGCGAATTATTTTTTCTGATAGATTTGACCTTGTTGAACACGAATCTGAAGTTGTTTTTAACGGCAAATACATATTAACCTAAGAAAACCAGGTCAGGTCAGGTTAGGTTAGGTTATTATTATTTTTTCATGTGTTCGCAGTAACAAAATTTTCAGATTCGTGTTTAGCAAGGTCTAATTGATCAGGAAAAAAAATTTCTCCGTTTGGAGCGGCAGTCGCTGATTTTAATAATTACCAAACTTATAAATACAAACCAAATTATAAGAGAAATTTTATAAAAACAAAACCAATTTAGCATACATTTTATCATAAATAATCGCCCTTTAATTAAAACTAACCATTGACATGATGAATAATCGATTATCTACAGTTTTTATAATTCTTGTCCATATTTTTTAGTTCAGAAATTTCGTGGGGAGTGTCTTCCCGGGCTGTGCCCCAGCTTTTAACCAATTATTAATCAGTGGGTTGGACGTATTTGCGGTTTCAGAAGTTTAAAATACTAAATTGGAAAATTCATAAAATAAGGATTTTAAATCCTTTCTGTTAGTCCCCAGAATAGAGACTAATATATTTATCCGAAATTTACACTATTAATTTTTATCAGCAGAATAGTTTAAGAAAGTTACATAGAAACTAAAAAAAATTTATAAAACAGGTGTTTATGTTTAATTTAATGTCGAACTTCACGAGATGTTTTAACATTAAGTTTTACGAGTGAGAGCGAAGTCCACGAGTACCAGTAGTGCATTTAGAAATTCCTTCTGGGGAGATTCGAATATTTTAATAGGTTTGAAGTTAATTTTCATCCCAAAGGCACACTTTTATACATGACGTACCTCTTTATGCTACTCAGACCTTTAAAATTAGACACAAGTTGACAAAACGAATAAATTAAAATTGTCTTAAATTTTAATGTACCCAGTTTTAAAGAGTACTCAATGGATACTACATTAAAGTATATTTACAGTGGTATTTATTTAGAAAATCAGGTTAAATACTTACAACGAATAACAAAGTCTTTGAAATAAACTCTAAAAAACTAAAAGTTTTATATCCAATAATTACAAATCTACAAAGAAATATTAAGTCTACCAGATTTTTTTTGAAGTTCAACAAAACCTTAAACTTTTGTTCCAGCTAAATAAACCATCATGTTTACACTAATGAATCCACGAAGCCCACATTTGCTGCACTCGTGGCAAGTATAATCCAATATTAAATTTGATTGTGAAAGAAAGGTTCTTAAAACTTAGCTAAAATTGTAATTAATTCAATTATGCTAATCAGACTTCATTTTTTTACTAAGGTTGATTTTTTCTTTAATATCTTAGGAACTAAATTTAATAAATTGTAACCTAAAGCAAACTGTTATGATTTTTAAAAAAATACAAATCCATCACCACAAGTTATAAATTATTATTTATTGGTATAATTACATCCCTCATAGTTTCGTTAACCAAGGTAACATCTTCAGGAAGTTACAGTAATTATATAAACTTCAGTAATGTTCTTTAGCTGTCGGCCTAAGATTAAATTCTTAATTGTTGGTGAGTATTATGTTCGGAAAAATAAATTTGTAATTATAGCAATATACATTTTATACTTAGTTCTAATTACGTCCAGTTAAAGCGTTTCAAACTTAATGTTTGTTCATAGATTGCTTTGAATTTGAAAATCTGTTAATATTCAAGCTAATATAACAGATGGGAAACAAAAAATTATTTTAAAAATACTTTTCAAACTACAAAAATTAAATGGCTTAGATTCTTTACAAAATTTGTTAAAAATACCATTGAGATGGTCAAAACAAAAGCAATTATAATAAAATAATTTAATCCTTCTTCAAAGAAGGGCAACACGCATTGAAGATTAGAATAAACTTAGTTAAAATAATATGGTACAAAGATGTCAACGCAATTCAAATGGCAGTGGCTGTTGCAAACATGGAAGGTATTGGTATGGTTTAAAAAGTTGTCAACCCAATTAAAATGGCAGTGGTTGTTGCATACGTGAAGGCTCTTTACAAACTGATCTTTCAGGTTCCATAAGCTAAAGAGTTACAGCGATTATAACAAATATTTCAAAATGACTACATCTATTTAACATAGTAAGCTCATTTAGCAGCAATTTTCTTTATGATTTTTCATAACAAATTAGGCTAAACCTTGAATATAAAACGGGTCACACTGAGAGCTCTTTTATTTTAATACTGTAATAGTTCCAGTACAAATAGGCTACATTGTATGCTTAAACGTTCCAAACTCATGTATATTATACTAAATTTATCAAGTGAATGTGGACATTCCTTTAAACATTTGGAGGTTATGTTTGGTTTTGTATTAGTTTTATACTAATATACTTTTATTACTGATGTAAATAATGCCTGAAATTCCTTCTTAGATTTTCCCAAACCGAAATTTCTGTTCTTCAGATTTACTGTTGAACATAAGTTTTTTAAAATTTCTGTTCAAAAATAAATAAAAAACAACCAACTTTTTTCAGTTTTTCTTGTGACTTTTTTATACACTCATTGTGAATAATGTGCTAATAAAAACTCAATTCTTGTTTAAACTAATTTGGTTAACGCCATTAATTATTGGCGTAAATAATTTTTTGTTTTCATATAAATATTTTAACAAAATTCGAAAGCCAAATTATATATTTTAGTTACAACATAACATTTTAGATGTTTTTACTAAAATGAGATGAAAAAAACTCGCCCAAAACTTACATAACACTCTTTGATCTCTAAAAAAGTGGAGTGGCGGGAACCATCAGCTCTATTAGACACAGATAGAGCAGCCAATTAACTTCTTGGCTACTTGTGAGATAACCTAATAGCTTTCTGATGTAGAGGAGCAACGATTCGAAATCAGCTGTTTTATGTTTTTATATTAATGTGTTTGCAATAACAGCTGAGCGCGAGAATGTAGGGAGCTTTAGCTATCGCCATAAATGCTTCACAAAAATAAACCAATAGAACGTCGTTCTACAATACAATGTTAAACACAATGCTTAAAATAACGTTTCTGTGCTTCCGATATCAATGCATACAGAGACAATAGGCTGGGATGTTTACACAAGATCCTTTGTCAATATTCGTCGAGATAGAGAAAAGGTTTGCTCGAAAAGTTGTTTTTACTATTTCTTAGAATGAACAAGTAAATGTCTACTATTTATAGCCCAAGGTTTAGAGGTTTAATATAGAATTTTAACAAGATGTTTAAAATTAGTAGCTTACTTTGAAACTGCACCCTTATCGAGGCTTAAGTAAAGCAAAGATGGGATCGAATTCGATAATTTTCGAATTTTAACATTTCACAAATGTTATTAATAATACAATCAAATATATATATATATATATATATATATATATATATATATATATATATATATATATATATTTGAACGTCGCAACCATAATTAGTGTTTATTCTAACATTATTTATTGCTATAGAAACATAACCTCACTGTATAAAAACATTACTCAGCAAGCAATACTTCAGGAGGAAACGTAGCATTTTATAGGCCCATTATGTTACTATTCAGTTATATTAATACATTGGTACTGCCACAGCCTCGAATAACTCTACGCTCTGTCGTGACCATACGGCTTTCTTCAGGAATGTTTACCATTTAGTTTAGCATTCGCATGAGTCGTTGAAAGTATTATGGTTAACGTGTGGAAGAGGTTTTAAGGGATTTAATTTCGAGTCAGTTATTTTTTATTAATGATGTTTACACTCGCAGAGATTATTGTTTATATACAAGCGGTTGATTTACGAGTCAGATACAACTATTTATTTAAACAGGGATCGTTTCAGCATCAGGTTTCTTCACCAGGCCTTATTCCTTATGCACGGAATTTAAAAATAGCGCCTTAACATACCTTAGTATATTTATGAAAACTACGCATTTACGCATTCATTAACTCACAACACCTTTGTCCACGTGTACTATAAATACACTTCTAGTGGGAGTTTTGCTAGTACACATTGACAAAGGCGTTGTGAGTTAATGAAAGCGTATATGCGATGTTTTCATAAATATTCTAAGGTTATGTTACGGCGCTATTTTTTAATAGAGTGCAGGATGAGTAAGTATAGGTGTTTACATGTAAGGGTATGCGCACATGAGCTTGAAAGTAATCGAGATAGTTTTCGAGATAGTAAGCCGAGATAGTTTTCTATCGGATAGGCAGAAGTACCTTGGGAGTAATGGAGCAACGCACCTGGGACGCCGATAGCAATCGGATACCCTCGGCCTATCTCGATAGTATCTGGACTGACGTAAGTTTCTCCTCCTATCTTGCGTCAATTCTATCGCCAGCGTTCCTCTAGTACACAGTGGGTAATGAGACAGTGCACATGCAACGCAGCTTACTTTCTATCTATACCATTTTATTAGGAATGTTTTTTGACAATAATCTTTGGCATTAATATTAATACGATTGATAATTTTTTATTAATATCAATGAGGAACTATTTACATATATAGTTTGAGATATTATTTTTTAATAGTTACTATTCATTTTAATTTATATATATATATATTTTAGTAATTAAATCTATCAGCCATTTTTTTCAAAAATTCACTAAAAAGTATCAATGGGCAATACGCTCTATCAACATTTCCACTTAACGTAGACGAACCGCAAACAAGTATGATTACAGTAGTTTTTAGCAATATCTGAGGCCTGTCATAATATGATATTATTATCAAATATATTAGTTCCAAACAATAATAAAAACATTTTTCTTTTTGTTTGTTCCAGTTGAAAAGCTCCCAATTCAAGTGGAAGAACATCAAGGACAACTACACAGGAATCAAGAGAAAATGAACAGTTGTACACTAATAACGAAAAACTACTTTCTTTTAGTAAACTTGCACTTTTTTTGATTCATTTCTATGGAGAAACAACATAAAGTGAAGCCAGTCCCCAACATGGAAAATAACTATCATAAAGATATGCTTAAAATGACGCGCGCTTAAACTCTATCTCATGTGCGCTGAAACTCCGATAGCTATCAAACAGATTGGATTGAAAACTATCTCGGCGTCCCGATTACTTTCAAGCGCATGTGCGCCTACCCTAAACTTTCAAGCTGGCACTTGACCCATAGTCTGTACTAACCTAGATAAAAAAACTTGTCTGCCGTCATGCGGGTTGCGTCATTTGTCCTCGCGGCCCTCGTGAAGGCGCTCCAGTAAATGAAATACGTAATTGTATAAGTGATGTACGTCTACATCCTAGGAAATATTAGCAGAACGGTCTTGGCCTAATCTCCACTCAACCCCCCTCTCCATAGTTCCGCGACAGGTTCAAGTGCAAGCTTACGTGTCACCTATACCTGACTCGCAAATCAACTGCATTTATTTAAATAGATATTTTTTTAGTTTGTTGAATTTTGTTAGGCTTTTGACACGTGTTGTTTTCTTGGAGTGTGTATTTGTTATGGCTTCGAAATTCTTACGTATAACTTAGAAATATTAATGACAAAATTATCAAATGTTTACCAATGGTTTATTGAAAAACAATATAGGCCTATAACCTCGCACTCTGCTCTGCTACCCTAAACGCCACGTACCAGAAATGTTAATTCTGATCGTAAAGCTACCTCGAATGGTTCAAGAGAACTGTATATAGCATTAAAAATACTAATTTATAGAGTCTTTATAAACATTTGAGTGTCCTCTTTTGCATTTTCTAACATTAAAACACAGTTAGTTGCTTGTTGACGCGTTTCGGAAAACCTCCAATATCAAAGCTTTAATTGCACTCTTACATTGTAAAAAATTGTATGCAGTATACAGAATTGACCATCAGAATATAGTACTGAGCTATGATAATGTAATAGTGCAGGTAAAGTTTTAATAATGGAGATTTTCTGAAACGCCTCAAGAAACAACAAGGTTTAAATGTTAGGAAAAGCAGAAGAGGGCATTCAAATGTATACCAATATTTCTAAAGGTAACAAAGGAATACATGAAGAATTTTTTTTATAAACATTTTTACAAAAATCTATGTAATACTCACGCTTTTGTGCCCAAAAGGTAACTATCGAAAAGTCACTTCTGTTAATTAAAACTACATAAAAACTTCTTCACAATCGCCCTGAAAACTTCCTAAGAGTAAGCTTTGCTAAAAGTATGATTTTTCAGCATATTCATAAGAATTTTATGTTACCTAGTAGCAGAAGCGAATGTGAAATAAAGTTGTACAAGGTATCTGGTTAGGAAAAGTTCGGCAATTAAAAGACAACAATGAAATTGTTAACGTCAGCTAAGCGAACGTAAACCAAACGTGTACTGAAGTGGACCGCTATATACTCCTTGTCTTGCGTGTCAGCTTACTGTATTCGTAAAACCAGCTACGGAATTTGTTTTTGGTAGGCCCTATATTATGTTTTTTTTTTATCGTGAAACTAACATAATGTCGTTTTCATGAATAAGTTTCTAATAGCAAGTACTTTGGACATGTTTACAAGAGTCTAATAACAGGTCTAAAAGGAATGGTTTGGTTATATTGTCGTAACGTAAGCTAACCGGTTGGTTAATTGAAAGTTAATGTTAAAAAACCTTTTACTTTTTTTATAAAATAGGTATATTTTAATTTAACAAAGTCGACTATTTTATAAAGAAAAATAGCTTTTATACAGTTTTATTTATGTTCTTGAATCGAGGTTAGGTTGGATTTTTTAAAAATTTCAATCACTATTGTTTGCTTTTTTCTTGTTTAGAATGTATTTTTAAATAAAAAATTTGAAAATGAAAACTTTTGAGGTTGTTTCATTCTTTGTCAAGCATTACAAATTTCTTTATGTGTTTGTAGTCGTAGGCTGCGGTTCTTGTGTGCGAAAGATAGACAGTAATTAATTTCACAACACTGTTTCTAATGGCTACTGTAGCAGACACATAAAACTCTCCAGAAAACGTAATTAGGAAAATCCAGCTCGCTTGAGCACAAGTTTACCTCAAGTAAACAATCTTTCTACCAGCAACAGAGAGAACCCGCCCTCAGGGGATATTTTTAGGTTAATTACAGGTGAAATTAAATTAAATACATAAGTCATCTAATGTCGTTGACTAGGTAATAGGTCTAGACGTGTAAAGTTTGCTGCTTGCATTATATATATAGCATATTTAGAAACGGGGGTTTAGTAATCATGAGATGATTAAATATATCTAAGAAATTAGATATATCGGTCGTTCTGTGTGGCCGAAAATCTGTGTGAACACAGTTCTTTATCTTTCCACAATAATCTACTTTATAAATAGTTACTCTTTTTTAATTCTTTTTTTTTGTTTACACACTCTTCTTATATATATATATATATATATATATATATATATATATATATATATATTGTTCAAGTTTTCAATCGTTAATAAAATACTTTTTATTCGTCATTAGAAGGATGACACTTCTAATACAGTTGTGTTCAAATGTCTATTTTAGTTTTCTATTGAGAAAAACCTTTCACAGAGTGGCAAGGTATGTAATATAGTTATTTCACTCCATTTGGTTTTAAAATAAGTGATAACCTATGACTTCTTAAAACACCTAATTTTATTGTGTAGGTTATGTGGTAGAACAGCTGTTTTAACGCATAGGTTATGTTACTTTATCTATTTTAATTGTAATTATTTAATCAAATGTAACTAGAATAAAATTTGTCTTTGTTGACCTAAGTAGGAGTGTTTCTGTTTATATTAATTTTTACAGACCGTTAAGACGGAGTGAACGTGCCTCCAGGGTATGTAGTATTTATGGAAGGTAATGTGGCCAGCACTACTCTCTTTAATGTTACTGTGTGTACTTCCCAGGCTGAGACGATCCGGAGCTGTGAAAACATAGAAAATTCTTTGGTGCTACCGGAGATCGAATCCAGGACGGAAATAAAATCTGTTACAGGACACGTCGTCCCAAGGACATTTCGTTCTTTGCGGACATATTCTGGGTACCTAGATTTAATAATTATCTCTAAATATTTCTAGACGGTCACTCCTTTCTATCTACGTGAAGGCTTATAGAAATGTCCATATATAAACTAAATTATCCGACAGTCCTTCCCACATAATACGTTAACATAACCTAAACCATAGTACGAATCACGGTAAATGTGCCTAACATAATCTAACCTTAAAATGGCGCTCGTTTCTAACAAGAAAAATATTAAGAACAGCCAATTGTTTTATTCCCGAAACCAACATTCACCAACTGCCATTGGTAAAACCAAACTTCTCCTACACTCTAATGGTAAAAACCAG
>JBAIZL010000001.1:160675720-160825720 GCA_036971475.1 Prosapia bicincta
AGTCTACAGGTGCTACTAAAATGATAGAAGCTTGTTATTTCTGTAATTTTAAAAAGTAGACGGTTAATATCAAAACGAAAATAATTTTTTAAAATAAGTATTTCTCAAGCTACCATTTTTGTTTTCTGTTGTACTATTGTTCTACTCGCTACTATTGTAGTTTCGATTTCCCCAATTTCTCAAGACAAAAACAATATTTATATCAAGTTAACTAGAGCTTAGCTAATGAGAACAAATACAATGGTAAATTTTAAAAGAGTTTATTCATCTCACTACTCGCTATTTTATTAATGCAGACTAGTTTCGGCGACGATATCACTGGCGACACTGATTCTACAATCACTGAAACTTATAGGCGAAACTTGTCTGCATTAACAAGCTAGTGTGTAGTGAGATTTTGAACAAACTCTATTAGGCCAAATATTTATCGCTGTTAATAAATATAACCTAATATTTTCAGTAAACGATGACCTTACGTAATTAAGTTGTAGCCAAGGAGAAATTTTTCCAGTGAATCGCAAACAAAGTTTAAATTTATAATTTTACAAAAATTTTTCCATCGCGTCGTCCTGAATATTTCACGGTTTAAACGTCTGTTAACCTTGTCAACTGGATTTTTATTATTTAGTCTAAACAAAAATCAATAATAATAAATACCCCATGTAGAAATGACTGTAATGAGAGGTTATTTTGTGTGATAAATAGGTGCTTGTTTCACGTTGATGAAAGGGCGAACCGAAAGTTCGACACTATTGGAGGCCGGACGTTGGCTATGTCTCTTGTATGCACGCAACGGCAGGTCTCATGTTTGCCAACCCGCTGAGACAACAAACAAGCGCAGAATACTTGAACTGACGTCTCCATTATACAAACACAAAGCTCAACCATTATACAAACAACCTTGCAACTCTTTGTCATCATTCCATCAAATCACAACGCATCGAACAACAGAAATATCTCGACACACATAAGGCAAATATTAATATTAGAACTAAAACAATTCTAAGCATTGGCCTTTAACCTGGACAAAATATATCTCGTTAGGGAGTAAGGCCTAAGTCTAGTAGGTAACCGACCATGCTTCTGGTAAGCGATGTCACAGAATTACCCTATTAGGCTATATGTAAGACGAGATTGTTCACTTCTGTCTTTCTTAAGCCAACATAATGCCTTCCTTGGTCTCCTCCTTTTATAACTAAGTTTAGGGACTAGGCAACCCTTTATTACTCTGTTAGGGAGAAGGCGTAAGTCTATCTCCGGTAAGCGACCATGCTTGAGGTAAGCGATGCCACAGAATTTCCCTATTATATGTAAGACGAGATTGCTCACTTTTGTCTTTCTTAAGCCAACATAATGCCTTCCTTGGTCTCCTCCTTTTATAACTAAGTTTAGGGACTAGGCAACCCTTTATTACTCTGTTAGGGAGAAGGCGTAAGTCTATCTCCGGTAAGCGACCATGCTTGAGGTAAGCGATGCCACAGAATTTCCCTATTCCGAAATTACGAGATTGTCCACTTCTGTCTTTCCTTAATGCTACCTAATCCCCTCCCTGGTCTCCTCCCTTTATAACTGAGTTTAAGGACCAGGCAACCCATTATCACTCGTTAGACAGTAGACCTATGCCTGCTTCAGGTAAGCGACCATGCTTGAGGTAAGCGATGCCACAGAATTACCCTATTCCCAAATGACGAGATTGTCCACTTCTGTCTTTCCTTAATGCTACCTAATCCCCTCCCTGGTCTCCTCCCTTTATAACTGAGTTTAAGGACCAGGCAACCCATTATCACTCGTTAGATAGTAGATCTAAGCCTGCTTCAGGTAAGCGACCATGCTTGAGGTAAGCGATGCCACAGAATTTCCCTATTCCCAAATGACGAGATTGTCCACTTCTGTCTTTCCTTAATGCTACCTAATCCCCTTCCTGGTCTCCTCCCTTTATAACTGAGTTTAAGGTCTAGACAACTGTTTATCACTTGTTAGGGAGAAGGCCTAAGTCTACTTAACGTAAGCGATCATGCTGGAAGTAAGCGATGTCACAGTATTACCCTATTCCCAAAAGACGAGATTGTCCACTTCTGTCTTTCCTTAATGCTATCTAATCCCCTCACTGGTCTCCTCCCTTTATAACTGAGGTTAAGGACCAGGCAACCCATTATCACTCGTTAGATAGTAGATCTAAGCCTGCTTCAGGTAAGCGACCATGCTTGAGGTAAGCGATGACAATGAATTTCCCTATTCCCAAATGACGAGATTGTCCACTTCTGTCTTTCCTTAATGCTACCTAATCCCCTCCCTGGTCTCCTCCCTTTATAACTGAGTTTAAGGACCAGGCAACCCATTATCACTCGTTAGATAGTAGATCTAAGCCTGCTTCAGGTAAGCGACCATGCTTGAGGTAAGCGATGCCACAGAATTTCCCTATTCCCAAATGACGAGATTGTCCACTTCTGTCTTTCCTTAATGCTACCTAATCCCCTTCCTGGTCTCCTTCCTTTGTAACTGAGTTTAAGGACCAGACAACCCATTATCACTCGTTAGACAGTAGACCTATGCCTGCTTCAGGTAAGCGACCATGCTTGAGGTAAGCGATGCCACAGAATTACCCTATTCCCAAATGACGAGATTGTCCACTTCTGTCTTTCCTTAATGCTACCTAATCCCCTCCCTGGTCTCCTCCCTTTATAACTGAGTTTAAGGACCAGGCAACCCATTATCACTCGTTAGATAGTAGACCTATGCCTGCTTCAGGTAAGCGACCATGCTTGAGGTAAGCGATGCCACAGAATTTCCCTATTCCCAAATATCGAAATTGACCACTTCTGTCTTTCCTTAATGCTACCTAATCCCCTCCCTGGTCTCCTCCCTTTATAACTGAGTTTAAGGACCAGGCAACCCATTATCACTCGTTAGATAGTAGACCTATGCCTGCTTCAGGTAAGCGACCATGCTTGAGGTAAGCGATGCCACAGAATTTCCCTATTCCCAAATGACGAAATTGACCACATCTGTCTTTCCTTAATGCTACCTAATCCCCTCCCTGGTCTCCTCCCTTTATAACTGAGTTTAAGGACCAGGCAACCCATTATCACTCGTTAGATAGTAGACCTATGCCTGCTTCAGGTAAGCGACCATGCTTGAGGTAAGCGATGCCACAGAATTTCCCTATTCCCAAATGACGAAATTGACCACTTCTGTCTTTCCTTAATGCTACCTAATCCCCTCCCTGGTCTCCTCCCTTTATAACTGAGTTTAAGGACCAGGCAACCCATTATCACTCGTTAGATAGTAGACCTATGCCTGCTTCAGGTAAGCGACCATGCTTGAGGTAAGCGATGCCACAGAATTTCCCTATTCCCAAATATCGAAATTGACCACTTCTGTCTTTCCTTAATGCTACCTAATCCCCTCCCTGGTCTCCTCCCTTTATAACTGAGTTTAAGGACCAGGCAACCCATTATCACTCGTTAGATAGTAGACCTATGCCTGCTTTAGGTAAGCGACCATGCTTGAGGTAAGCGATGCCACAGAATTTCCCTATTCCCAAATGACGAAATTGACCACTTCTGTCTTTCTTTAATGCTACCTAATCCCCTCCCTGGTCTCCTCCCTTTATAACTGAGTTTAAGGACCAGGCAACCCATTATCACTCGTTAGACAGTAAATCTAAGCCTGCTTCAGGTAAGCGACCATGCTTGAGGTAAGCGATGCCACAGAATTACCCTATTCTCAAATGACGAGATTGTCCACTTCTGTCTTTCCTTAATGCTACCTAATCCCCTCCCTGGTCTCCTCCCTTTATAACTGAGTTTAAGGACTAGGCAACTGTTTATCACTTGTTAGGGAGAAGCCCTAAGTCTACTTAACGTAAGCGATCATGCTGGAAGTAAGCGATGCCACAGAATCTCCCTGTTCCAAGTAAGACGAGATTGTCCACTTCTTTCTTTCCTCAAACCTACCTAAGCCCTTCCTTAATCTACTACTTTTATAACTGAGTTTAAGGACTAGAGAACTGTTTAACACTCATTAGGGAGAAGGCTTAAGTCTGCTTCAGGTCAGCGATCATGCTTGAGGTAAGCGATGCCACAGAATCTTCCTGTTGCCAGTAAGAGAGTTCGTCCTCTTCTATCTTTCCTCAATCCTTCCTCATCCCTTCCCTAATCTACTCCCTTGACTATAATTCGTATTCAAACAAGAGCCAATAATTGCCATTCCGGCTGTTCACCTTTAACTACAAACCTGAAATAATTGAAAAATGTAATTTTAAGAAGTTCCAACACAAGAACATTTTCAATTGTATCAAATGACCGGCTTTTAAAATGTATTTTTTCAAAACAAAGAAATCAAAACCTGGAAATAAATCACTTGTTTATTTCCTATATAAATATATTAAATAAAACGGTTATAAATATATGTATGAAATATTTTCTATATATATTTCTAATATATTGCTAGCACTAGGAAGGCTAAATAACTCTGGTCTGAAAATGAGAATAATTTGGTTCCTTCAAATATAAATCCTGAAAGATAATTTTAAATATTTAAGTTATTATAAAAATTATTTTTGAACAATGTCCTCTGAGTTCTAAGGTAAGACCAATATTATTCAATTGCTTTTTTTAGCGCACACTCTCCTGATATATATCTTGTAGGCTACAAATTTTCAATTGTAAACAAAATACAAGTTCAAATACTTATCTTTTAACCTATAGTGGATATTTATACACCATACACCTATACATCATATAATGCAGTTTTGATATTAATACAGTTTTTTCAAATATTTATTCAATAAATAAATTATAAAAATTTGGAGGGTCTAGGCCAGATTCGAACAGAGTATATTGATGTTAAAGGTCTAGCACTTTGGCACTGAGCCAATTGTGCCACAGATAATGTGCTCTTTAAAGATGTATATGAATTTTTCTTTTGCCTGATTTGGTTGTAGTAGAAATGTTTATTGTACGACGTTAAATTGTTGCCATGGTTACCACACAATACTATAAGTAATACTCTGAGATTAAAGACGAATTAGGCTAACAAAATTAAATAAACAAAACACTGTATTAACTGTATCGAACATTGTTTCCTAAACGTACAATGCGAAAGGAAGCGAAAAAAATACAACACATTGAAAGCGACGAAAAAAGAAAGCATATAGGCCTAAATAGAACAAACAAAAATAATAGTCCAACACCATACATAGAAAGGATAATGGTAAATTGAAATGATATTCGCTTTCTATTTTGCCACTTAATATTGTTATTCCGATATTTATATATACATAATTATATTAACTGTAATTATAACATGAAAAAAGTCTAAAATAAATTTTTGTTTGTTGATTTAAGTAGGAATTGAATTTTTATAATAATTTGTATCAGCCCCTACTCGTTTTTATGTTAGGTTTGACGAGATTTGATTCTACATGAAATGTATAATTTAGCCTTTGCAGTAACGCGGCAGAACTACACCTTCTTTGGGTAGGGTAGCTGATGTGGATGGACATTCTGACAGGGAGGGTCTAGGACAGAGTTTCCCAAACTGGGCGAATTCGCACAGTAGTGGGCGATTTTACACGCAGAGGGCGAAACTGACAGGATACGAATTCGATGGGAGATTCGAAAAGATTGGTGGTAAAATAATTCAGTTTTTTATATATACAATATGACCGATAAGATTTTCCCTATAAAAACAAAGAATAAAATGGCAAATAAGTAAATGTGTAGTGTACACAAACAATGTCTATTTAAACTCTGATTGTTGATTTGGTTGATTAAGGTAAATTTATTTACAATTTTTTTAGGTTAAGTTTTTTTAGGTGCAATTCTATATATATATATATATATATATATATATATATATATATATATATATATAAAGAACTAAGTCAAAATACAAATACAAGAATTATAATTGAATTTACAATTATAATTAATTATAATAATTCAATTATAATTCTTGTATATGTATTTTGACTTAGTTCTTTATTAATACACAAGAATACATATTGCGATAAATATATATATATATATATATATATATATATATATATATATATATATATATATATATATATATATATAGTGATGAATATGAATGTACCATACGTTTTAACTTAGGGTATTCATTATAATTATATAATAATGGTGATAGTAAATATGCGTACTAATATTTTGTGTAATTTCTAATCTTACTTTTTTTATTCTTAAGGCATATAAAAAACGTGTCAAGTTTTAGACAGGTTAGTTTATGAAGGTCACCAGGTAAGGCAAACCTTCAAGTCTTTTAGTTCTATTTATAAAATATCGATACCCAATACTTTTGTCCCCCAATACTCAGGTACCCAACTATGCCTTCAACCGTTACCCCTGTGAAGATTGAAGGTATATAAACAATAAGCAAATGGAGGGTGCCAAACGTGGTAGCCTAATATAGGTTTTATTTTTATTTCTAATTTCAGGAAGTAATCTAAAATGTCTGAGCCAAAAATAAAATGCGCTGTACGACAGTATAAAGTGAAAGTACGGAATTGTTCCATTTACAGGTGATAAAACTAAACCAATATGCCTACTGTGTCTAAAAACTATCAAAGATTGAGGACCGTTTCACCAGAACTCATGACAACATAAAAGACAAACTCCTGTTTTATTTTCAAAACCTGGAAGCTCGTTACCTGAATGAGGCCGCTGTGACTAGTATGCAGTTCTAAAACAGTGTGGTGTGCGTACATCTTACAATATTGGATTGAGGATTGGTAAATCAGGGAAGCCAAACACGATTGGGGAAGAGTTTATTTTGCCAGAGTTATTAAAGAAGTTGCTTGTTGTAATAGTCTTGAATTCACTGATTAAACTATAATTAAATAATACTTAACTAAGTGAATACGTAAGGGCTTACTTGCTGACGCGTTTCGAAACAATCGTTTCTTTTACGAAGCAAAGCATATATTCAAAGTAGAGGCTTTGCTTCGTAAAAGAAACGATTGTTTCGGAACGCGTCATCAAGTAAGCCCTTACATATTCACTTTGTTAAGAATTATTTAATTACAGTATTAAAGAATTTTTAACATCAATGCTCCATACACCTGCCTTTGATGTTACTAAGAAATTATCTTCGGCCTGTAATACAGTATAAAGAAGAATTGACGAGATGTCGGAGAATATTGAAGAGACGCTGTGTGAACACTTGAAAACAACAAGATTTGCATTGCAGCTGGACGAGTCAGCACTGCAAGGATGACTAGGATTAGGCTATGTTACTTTATTTATAATAATTGTAATTATTAAATAAAGTAACTAAAATAAAATTGGTCTTTGTTGACCTTAATAGGAATTTACTTTAAAAAATTGTTTGTTTCAATTCCGTTAATATTTGTTGTTTCAATAGTTGTTTTTCAATTCTGTCTATTAGTCTAGACTCTAATTATATATATATATATATATATATATATATATATATATATATATATATATATATATATATATATATATATATATATATATAATCATTAATATCTGACATGATTTAATTTTGTAAAAATATTTTATAGATAATTATTTTCCTGAAGATGCTGGTACTATTTTATCGGCGAAAAGCTTTGAATAAATATATTCATTAAAAGTATTCTTGTTTTTGAAATATTTTTAATTTATTAACTATATTACAAGAAAACATATCACCATATTTAATATATATATATAAATATCGCAATATGTATTCTTGTGTATTAATAAAGAACATAAGTCAAAATACAAATACAAGAATTATAATTGAATTTACAATTCAAAGCTTTTCGTTGGCTAACAGTACCAACATCATCAGGAATATTCCTGATGATGTTGGTACTGTTAGCCTACGAAAAGCTTTGAATTGTAAATTCAATTATAATTCATGTAGGCCTATTTGTATTTTGACTTATGTTCTTTATATATATATTTTAAAACAACATAGGTTATTCAAATACAAGAATATTTATTAATTTATATCCAAAGCTTTTCGTTGGTAAACAGTACTAACATCATCAGCTACTGATAATAATTACAATTCAATAATTACATTATTGTAATTTTCATTCCTGACGATGTTGGTACTGTTTACCAACGAAAAGCTTTGGATATAGATTAATAAATATTCTTGTATTTGAATAACATATGTTGTTTTAAATTAATAAACAATAAAACATATATATATATATATATATATATATATATATATATATATATATATATGTGTGTGTGTGTGTGTGTGTATGTGCTTGTGGTAGTGTTATATTTATTCTTGAACATTTTTTCTTAATTATTTATAGGATTTTATTTCTTATTTATCACGTGTTGAAAACCTATTTTTATAAATTTATTATCATTCATTTTAATTATTTATTGTTACGTTTTTTTCTACTTATTTATTTGTTGTTTGTTTTGTTACAATATATTTCTTTGTTATTTATTGTAGTAGTTGTATTTATCTTACACTTAATTGTTTAAACAGTAATTTTGTTTGGCTATAATAACCAAAATTGGTTTTACGTCTGGAAAAAATTATCTTTGTAGGTTAAATATATAAGCTATATGTCGTCTGTCCGCGCGTATGTGACAGAACTCGTCCTAAACGGCTGCACAGATTTTTATCACATTTTGTGTGCGTGATTAAATTTATTCAAGAATGGTTTAGAAGGTGGCACCAAAAATGCGTACAGCGAAATATGCGTACAAGAGGAAACAACAGCAATTGATGAGGGTAAGTCGTAAATTTTACAAGGGAAAAAAGCGTACAAACCAAACTCTAGTTATCAACCCAGGTCATCTACGCCTAAACTATTTGCTAATAACTTTCAAGATTTTGGATTCTCTCAGACAAAATTGGTCAAAAAAGGTTGCCACTTTGTCAGTGGTCACTTTGCTTTTAACTGTAGAGGTGATAAGTTCGATTTAATATAAAGAGACTTATCAAAAGAGGCTGAAACTTCGACACCTATGGACATGAGACTGGAGGAAAGAGAAGAAAAACATAGTATATTAAGTCCGACGAAAAGTTTTTAAAACACTACAAAAATACCTAGAAACTGGAAACTAAAGTCTTTAAGATCTCTTTTCTAAATCGAAAAAATGGATTAGATTAGACCCAAGAAGTCAGATGGTAAAATTAAATAATTTGGCCAAGTTGTAAGATAGATTAAAACGAAAAAATCTGTAAAGTGAAAACAAAATTTTTAAAAATTGAAAATATAAAACAACAAAATAATTACGGAGGCTACAAGCTGATTTTAAAAACGCTAAAACCAAGCATAAGATATCTCTATCAATTTGCCAGTTCAAACCTGGCAAAGTGTGATGGAAATCAGGTATAATACTGTAGATTAAGTTTTAAATGATTTCCAGTCCCGAGAAACTAAGCGACTTAAGTTTAGCTCAGAGGTGAGCTCATTTATGTAGCTCAGTGATTTTAATAGATCTGTGATCGCCTAAAAGTCGTACGCAAATTTCACCTGTCACAAAGTTCTGACGTCATAGCTTACCCTCGTCATCTGTCAAAACTTGATCCTGTACGCATCTTTCGTAATATACTCGTATTCCTGGTCTACGCATTTTTCGTTGTACGCATTTTTCTTGTATTCGTTTAGAAACGTCATTACTATTTTCAAGTCGGATGGAATTAGTTACCCATTACAACAAAAATCAAACTGGGTCATAGAAAGACATTACCAACAATCAGTAGCATTAACTCATTGAACGCTGCCTCAAGGATTAGGGCCACGATAAGCCCAGTTTTGTACGGGCCTGTCTCGTTAGAAAAGCATTTCACCCTCCCCCTGGGTTGTAAGGAAATGTGTCCCATTTTTATTTTAATCGACAATATTAACATAAGGAAAAAACAAAATGAAATTATTAGAAGATTTTAGCTCTACTGAAAGCGACCGTCTTATTAGTATTTAAAAGTAGTCTACAAATAACATCCTAATTTATATCTTTTTCAAAATAAAACAATTTGGTCTAATTTTATACCGTAAAATTAGTCTATCTATAACATGAAAACAAGTAGGCCTATATAAATTTTTATTAAAGTCAATTCCTACTAAAATCAACCAAGAAAAATTATTTTTTAATTTCTTTTTTCATTTTATAATTACAATTAATATAAGTATGTTTAAAACACAGACTATGTCGGAATAACAATATTAAGGTGCAAAATAGAAAGTGAATTTCCTTGCTATTTTCCATTTTCGTTCCTATGTAGCCTACGGTGTCGGGACTTCTTTTTGTTTGTTACTGTTTATACGCTTTTTTTTTCGTCGCTTGTTTTGTGTTGTAGTTTCTTTTCGCTTTCCTTTCGCCGTTTGTCCGTTTGTAAAGAAGCAAAGTTCCATAACGTTAATCTAGTTTGTTTGTTTATTTTATTCTTTTCGTTAATTTTTAATCCTAGAGTATTATTTATCATGCGTTTAAACCATGATAACAATTTAAGGTTGAGAAATATTCATATAGGCTACATATTGGAGAAGGTGACATTTCTAACTATGGAAAAGTTGGCTCAATGCCAAAGCGATAGACTTCGAACATGAAGATATCAGTTCGAATCCGACCTAGAATCCTCCAATTTTTATAATTTATTAATCGAATAAATATTTGAATTAAAACTGTATTAACGTAATGTTCATCCATTATAGGTTAAAAAAATGTATTTGAACTTGACCATGTAAAAATGTATTTGAACTACTTTTGAGACCAAGCACTCAGTCACTGAGATTCAAATGTATGAATTATTAGTAATCTATGGAAGTAGTAAACATGCTACGACTTACAACTGATGAAGTTTTTAAGTAGGCCTATAGACTATTCCCAGAAGTTTTCTGACATATAACATTTATCTGTCGATAAAACATATTTAACGGCACTAGCAACTTGTGTAATAGTTGACTTTTATCTTTTCCAATAGTTCTAAGATATACAATCTTGGTTAATATTTATTTTTGTATTAGCAATATGTTTTGGTTTTATAATAGTCAAAAATTAAACTGAAAATGGTTAAAGTCGATTATTCTATTAAATTAATTAGTTGTTCGATTATTGCTTTGAGCTATTTCTCAGAATCCTGATTATTTATTAAACTGCGCAAAGAATCAGATTCACATTATTGCATCAAATTTTACAATTTGTTTTATTATATCAGACTGTATAACAATAATGATAAATATGGTGAGTGAAATGGAAAAAACTACATTTTAATAAAAAAGTAGAATATTTTATATTAAAAGGCAACCTCTAACACGTTGGCTGTAGGGTACATTAATTGTTCATTTTTAATACTTGTTTGTTGAATTTAGTTAATAAATGACTAAATATTTATTAAAATTGAAAAAATATTAATTTCTCAGGCTATATTTTTCCTGGAGGTGATTTAATCACTAATATAATTATGCAAAGATAATTAGAATTTTTACATAATATAGGCCTAAGTTAAAACACAAATGTAGGCCTGTATATAATGTCACTGACGATGGCAATATAGTGGCAGAAACATGTTTTATATTATGTTTTGCTTATGCTTCGACCATTTGTTTTCAAACACTTGAGTTGTTTTTGTGTATAGGATCTACTAGTATCGCAAACATTTTGAAACTTCACTTTATTTTTCAATCTTGTTGCGTAGAAATTTATATTTGAATAAACAAAATTTAATATTTCTAATATTAACATTTGAGTTGAATTGTCTTCCAACCGAAAATGTCTACTTAATGTTCTATCTATATTTTTGCCATTAAAATATGTGTTTGTTCAAACGTTAGGCACTAATTAACCTTCTTAGATTCTTTTTCAAATCATGGATTCTCTAGGCGACCTTATCAGTTTGTACTCCTTTTGGAAAATCAATACTTAACAACTTTAAATAAATAAACTTCTTAAACACATATAAAACTTATCATTTAAACCATTATTGACACACATATGGCAAAGCAATCATCTTCAGAAGACATTTTTACAAAAATAACCAACTGCTTACAAAAATAACCAAGTATTTTACATATGGATTTAAATAAACAAAATTTTGAATAATAGGTTTATTTATTTAAAATAAAAACTACGCCACAGCTTCTTTAAGTTGTTAGTCCTTAACAGAGATTAAAATAAATAATAGGCCTACTACATAGCCTAAGCAATTGTATATTGTTTTTATATTAAATGTAGCATAGTTTTCTTACTTTTATGGATAAATTTTAAACATACGTTGGGCCAAATATTTATTAATTAATTTTAAAATTAAGAATTATCATTTTAAAGTTGTTTAGCTAAACTTAACGATGGAAAGACAAAAAAAATGTTATGAAGAAGAAATATTAAATAATTATAAAATATACAATTTAAACTTAAAAATAATATCCTGATAATGATCATAAAACAAAATTATTACAAAATGACCCCTACTAGATTGAAACGTATAGGAATTCTAGGCCTACTCCAAGTAGAAAAGATTATTGTTAACTGTTTAGCAATTTTTTCAGATATTTGTTCATTTAAGATTTCGGATTTGTCCTTTAGCGATGCCCGTTGTAGCACTTCAATACTGTGGGTAGCGGGTAGACACTTCCCCCTCCCCGGAAGAGAGTAGCTACTTCGGACACGCGTCCAATACTCCCCCTTACACGATCATACTGGGTGATCGCGTTAAAACTACAAAACATACAATATAATCTTTTAAATCTATTTATATGATTTAATTTTCTATTACTAGTCGACCGGAACGTCTTCGACCTCTTATCCTAAGCTAATCACAACTGAGGATGACTAGTTTTAATTTCAACTATATATTCTTTTATAAAACAAGTACAAACTTTCGAGAACAATTATTGCTCGGACGTACAATTAAAATCGAAGCTATTCCTGGTTGAACCGAAATCGAGTAGGCCTACTTATTTATACAACCGGTTTCATTTCTTGCCCACAGTATTTACCAAATATTGACACAGCGAGCTGAACGACGATCCGCTGAAAATGAAAACCTATTTTATCTATTAACATGGTACAATAACAGGATTTTGATAAACAACAAAGCATGGACTGTCTTGCCAATTGAAACACCCCAGAAGCCAACCAATCAGAAGTGGTCATGTGACCAGCGGAGTTAATGCCAGTTGGACAGACGACATTGCCACTTAGTCTTAGTGTCGTGACGAACTGTGATAGTGTAAAGTGAGGTTAGGGTTTCTTCATAGTATAATATCACGTATTCATTCCACATTTTGTCTTCAAGAGAACCAAATACAGGTTTGTTAATAATTATTTACTTCATAATTGTTGTTGTTATTTATATTATGTGTTGCTTTATATTGCGTTTGAAGCACTTTTATAATTCAAGTATTCAATTGTCATAGGTGGTAGTTTTATACGACGAACGCAAATTTTTAAAGTAGTATTTTCTTTATTAACTTCATTTTTATTTGTTATGATTATAAAAATATGAGTGTTTTAAAGAAACGTATAAACGCAAACTAAACAGGACAATTTTGTGTAGTTTTAGTGATTTTTTTAATTTAGCAAAATAAACCCTCATATAGTTGAGCCCTGATGATCACTGTTCATCTTTAGACTTGTAAACCTATGTAAACAAATTTTAACAATGTGTCAGTTAAAATAACAAACAACAGTACCAGTAGCGGCTCCAGCGGATAGGCCGGGTAGGTCTGGACCCAACCTTTATATATTTATTTCTTAAAATCCTTCTTAGTTGTCAATAATTTAAAAAATAAATGTTATCTAAGACGAAAATAAATACTCATATTACAGCGAAATTTAGAATGCACCAAGCAACAATAAAATAGCAAAAAACCTGCCTTTTGTTTGGCTTATTATATGTAACCACTGAATCTCTCCAAATTAATAAACCCTCCTAAGAAGGTGTTTCACTATCCCTATTAGGCCTACATCTAGAATAGGCTACAACAAATCCACTTAGGCTATTACAGAATTCGAACAAAACAGATATAAAGTCGGCCTTTATAACAATTTCAAATAAGTCCTATTTATTGTGAATTTAGTTGAGGGTTTTTAAAAACTATTTTTTAAAATTAATATAAATTATATACTACAGGTTTTTTACGTCAAATTAAATCAGAAATGAACACTTTTAATAATTTTCAGTAATTTTCAGGCCACAATTGCTGTTTTTAAAACACGAACAATTGTTGGTAAGGTGTTTTATTTCTGCTACACGCAGATGTTTGTCGATTCAGGTTTCGACAAGATTTTCACCATTCCCATCCAAGAAGTGGAGGTGAAGATAACGTTGTATGAAAACTCAGTATTTGATCAGTTAAAACTGTGTGCCAAATCCACAACTAGGGTTAAAGTGCGCCCGGTTAAACAGATTGACAGAGACTACATTTATTTGCTACTTCTTTACGAAACCAATGCGCGTGTTTTAACAACCAGAATCATAGAAGTGTAAATGGGTAGACTTTGTAACAAACTTAGATTTAATCAATAAATTAGGGGCTTTAGCCTACCGAGAAACGTTTTCAAGTTGTAATCGTCTTGATTTTACTGATTAAATCGTAAGTAAATAGACTTAAGTAGCAGGTAGGACTCGTCAATGAAATGACGGTTTCGAAACGCGTCAGGATAGTAAGTTAATAGTATTTATTTAGTTCTTTAAATAATTATGAAAAATAATTCTTTTCACTTTTGAATTTTTTAAAAACAACTTTTCTTTCTTCAGTAATATTATAAAAACCCAGATGTAGGCTAACGGAAGTAAATAATAAGTAGCCTAATTAATCAGCAAAAGTCTTTAACATAGACACAATAAAAAATAACTTTTACATTAATTTTACATTAAAATTACATTAATTTTTTTATTGAAACAATAATTTTCACCTTATTAATATTATTATTAAACACTCTTCTTTAGATGCTACTATATCTTATGACTTTGGATTCATCCTTAGGCCTAATAGAACGTATTAAAATTTGTAAAATATTTAATAATTTATGTAACTTTGAAGGACCCGCCTCGACTCCTTCCTACATAGGCCATTAGCTATGGTTTTTCTAAAGACTTCTTGAAGATTAACATTTGGAATCCAGAGTGTGAAAAATCGCATATTATGTTTTAAATATAGGATATACTTCAATTTAAATAATAGGCTACATTGTCAAAAGCTCTGTATAAAAATTGTGGTTTTTAAAATTTTATTTTCCAGTTTCAAAATTAAATTATTTATTTATTACATGGTGATAGCTCTCTCTATTTTAGATCCGTAGGCCTATAGCAAGGAGTCCCAGCTTAGGAGCAGGGCTCTACGTACGGCCCTGGGTTAGAAGGCACTTTTAGCCTCCCTGTACAAGCATTCCCTGCAAGGCCTTTTTCTAGTCCTAATTCCATACACTCATCCTTAGCCTCTTAGCTCCCTAACTGAATCTATAGGCCTATTCACAAGCCTTTTTTAACCTTAAAAAAGTTTAAAAAAATAGTTTTTTCTCCTAATAGGCTGTACATCTCTTTGAAGTAATTTGTGTTGTTTCACATTTCATCAACAATTTGCCTATTAAGTCTGGTTACTGAAAAGCATTGTCTTAATGTTAGCTATGTTTTCTACCTACATAAGCTGAAACTATATTTTCATATATCTCTACAGTAATATATATAGGCTATATATATATATAAATGAATGTATGTATGTATGAGCCTTATGCGTTACAAAACGACTGATCCTATCGCCATGAAACTTTGGGAAATTGTTGAGTACATTCCAGGGAAGGTTTCTGGCGCATACTTTTTTCCAACATGTAATTTTTAAGTGCCAAAATAGCATAAAATATGACTTTCTATCTTATCTTAACTGAAGACATTTCATTGAATTCATTAGACATTTTGGTTGCTCACCAAAATCTAAAAGACCAACAATCTAAAATTATTTTCCAAAACATTTCAAACAATATACAAACAGTATTGTACATCCGAGTGCAGTTCAATAAACAAAATTAAATCAATAACTTTTATTGTCACACTTTTCTCGACCGACTACTATAAGTTCATCTATTATTATGTTAATAAAATACTAAATTAAGTTTAACTAATGTTAACTCGCCATTCATTGACTTTTAGGCGGTACGAAGTTCGCCGGGTCAGTTAGTCTAATATCACTTAATTAAAGCGGTAATGTTTCAACAATTTAATCACTCGGAAGTAACCTATATCTGTGAAGTGAGGTTATGTTTCAATATTTAACAATCTTTGAGGACTATATACGGTTTATGAGGTTTTAAATAATATTTCCTTGTTTAAAATGTATTTTTAAATAATATATGTTGATAACAATAAAATCAGAGATGGTGGGCTAGCGGTAAACTATTACCAATATTAACAAGGAAAATTTTAAAAAATTAAGTAAATGCTTACTAAGTTTTACAAAGAAAAATTTATTTTTAGCTACTTTATATTTACAATTATAATAAATATCTATACACATATGACAGAATCGCAATATTAAGTGGTAAAATAGAAAGCGAATTTCCTTACAATTTTCCATTTCCCACTCTGTACAGTGCATGGTGTTGGACTATTATTTGTTGTTGTTACTATTTATTTGCTTTATTTTTTTCGTTTATAATTTATGAAACTGATGGTGGTCTGTAACTTCTCATTCTATCCACCTCTTGTAATGCTTCACTATTGCAAGAAACATTTCTCTTATAATTTATATAGCCTAGGCCTACATCTTTAAGTAATTGATTTCTAGCTATGGAAAAGTTGCCTCAGTGACAAATTACTGTATTTCAACATGTAGTTCCTCAATACGAATCCGACTGTGACTTCAAGTTTTTAAATTTAAATTAATGAATAAATAAATGAAAAAAAAACTGTATTACATCAATTGTCATTCACTGTAGGTTGAAAACAATTATTTTAATAAGAAGGTATTTTAATAACAATTGAAAATTTGTAATAGGCCTATATAAAGAAAGTAGGAAAATAGAGGAAATTGAAAAATAGTGTCCTATAGGCTATTATCTGAGGAGATAATACAGTTATTTTTCTGAGTGATACAGTTTTGGTGTGATTAAATATATTTATTCAATACTTTAAACAAAGATTAAAATTACTAATACCAAAACATAATAACACTACATTCAAAATAATTCAACAAAACTATACTTAGGCCTAAACTTACAATATGTTATTTAAAATGTCTCTAATTTCTAATCGAATATTTAAGAAATTTACTAAAAATTCCACGATTAACTTTATAGGCCTAAAACAGTTACATCCGTAAAATGTACTTAAATTTTATTACAATAATCAGTAATATTATATTTGATAATAATAACGCCTTTTATTCAATTCCTACTATTAGCTCACACTCTCACTATATAATATTTATATATCTTGTTCAAATTTTCAATCGTTAATGAAATACTTTTTATTCATCCAAGTTCAAATAGATTTTTTTTTAACTTGCAATGGATGACACTTGATGTTAATATAGTTTTTCAAATATTAATGTATTAATTAAATTTAACTAATTAATATTAATAATTAATTTCGCTTTTTATTTTGTCACTTAATATTGTGATTCTGACATATGTACATACATATTTATATTAATTGTAATTATTGAATAAGAAATAACTAAAATCAAATTTGTCTTTGTTGACCCAGGAATTGACTTTAACAAAAATTCTATATTTCTTGTATCATTAAGATTTTAAGATGACAAGATAGCAAGTATTCCATGAAGACAATCTGGCACTAAGCTGCAGCCCCCCTTACTACCCTGAATATTCATTTTCGCAGGTTGAGTAGATCCGGAGGTTGAAAAAGTACATAGGCTATGTTTGTGCTACATAGCTCGTAAGATCAAAAGCGGAAGCTTTAGGTAAGTTGTTCAGTGTTCCATCTACTAGGCGACTCAGCTTGCATGATATCGTCGATACAAATGCTAAAATGTAAAGGAGAGTGAAAAACTGTTTCAATGTTCATTCAAAATCAGTTCTTATTGGCAAGAGCTTGTTACTTCTGTCATGGTTTAGTGCCCTGTAGGAGAGTATATTTGTGATTTATCGAATAATGTATCTTAATGTATCGATAATGTATGTTAGTCAAAACCCCTTAGTTTCATTACATATAATTATTGATTATTTTACTATAATTTATAATGAAAACTATTGATAATGGCATTTTGGTTAGTTTGCTTGTAGGTCTATTATAAAACTAATTCCAAAAGATTACAATTCGTTTTCTATTAGACCTTAACATTTATAAAATTCAAGCTGTCTAAAATAAGTTTTAGGAGTGAAGTATTATATTTTAATGGGGAAATTAGTAATAAATGACACAATAGTTCTTACATTACATAAAAAATAGTATATTTTATCAAATGTAAAAACAAATACAAAATTAAAATTTCTATAAAAGAGTAGACAAATTAAGTGAGGAGGTTAGATACAAAACGTAATCACAAAACTGTAATTTTCCACTAGAATCAAAAAAACTCATTTGATTTTACAACATATGGAAACAGGGTTTGGCTACCAGTATTTAAAGGGTGGTAAAAAGGGTTGAAAAACAATTTTTGAAAATATCGATGCGGAAGTGTGTTTAAAAAAACACTAAGGTAACTATTTTTTAAATACCTCTGAAGATGATTGCTGAGCAATTGAAATGTACATAAGGTTTAAATAAATGTTATTTGTCGTTTAGAGGTTTTATTTATTTAAAAATAAACATTACGCCACAGTTGCTTCATGCAGTTATAATTTGAGGAACTAAGTGGAACCTGTTAACTTACTGACGCTTTTCGAAACAGTTGTTTCATTGACGAAGTCAACGCGCTACTCATGATTTATTCAGTGAATTCAAGATGATTACAACAAGCAACTATTCAAAAATGTTATTTTAAATTTTTACAAAACACTTTCCGCATAAACATAATGGACATAACAAGGTTTGAATAGAAATTAGCGAATTAAAGTTTTATTCGAATGAATTTTATTTATTATTTTAATTATAACAATTTAAAGTTGTTAGGCCTGTAGTTCATAAATATTTTAAAAAATTATGAAAGGAATTAATAGCTAAAAATTTTAAAATAATATAATAAAAAGCTTTTTATATGATAAAAGTAATGATGATTTAAAAGTTTGGATAATTCGAAGATCATATCTCTCTTCGCCCTCAGCAGACTGCATTCGAATACCAATGGTGGTAACCTCAGGCAGAGACCTGAGAACGTTACCCAGTTATCAACAAAAACCTATTTTTAATTAATCACTTAAACAATAGTTTATGATTATTCGGAATTTAAATTTAGTAAACTTGTTAAAACTTACTGAAACAGAACGTTTTCGACCGCTATGTGGCGATCTTCCTCAGTGTCTTCTGCTTGGAGATGACGGGTCAAGCGGTGACGGTTTTAAAGGTAGGTTTTCGATAGTATCAAAGAGTATGTGTGATTTGTATTGTATTTCTTCGTTTAATATGTTTGTACTTTGGGTTTTTGTGTGTCTGTAATTTCATATTGTTCTAGTGTGTTGAGATGTGGTGTTTTTTGTTGATGTGTAGGATTTCTAGGTTATGGTATTTGTGTACCTGTGTATTTGTGTCCTGTTTCTTTTATGAGATTGTAAAATGTTGAGTCGGTGTTCTGTTTGTGTTCCTCGACACGTTGTTTAAAGCTGCGGCCTGTTTGTCCAATGTAGAATTTGTTACATTCGTCGTAGTTCAGTTTGTATACGCCTGGTGCTTGTAGTTTATCTTTGTTGTTGGTGTTGTGTTGTATTTTGTATTGTAACTTGTTATTAATTTTGTATCCTATTTTTTGAAATTTGAAATCCTTTTTTTAATAATTTATGGACATCATTTTTGTATCCTGTATCTTTTCCAATTGACTAAGAGGTAACATTTCCATATTAAAGTGTTTTGGATTAGATTACGCTTACTTTCTTCTGGGGAAATAAAATGTCCAGATTCTAATCGATAATATTTTATTTCTTTGACCAAATCTTTCTCGTTATTTTGGATTTACCTTGATTTTCTGTTGATTTCAGTGAACAAGATTCTTAAAAACTAATTGGTATTCATTCAATATAAAAAAAAGTATATAAAATAAATAGTAAACGAGAAGGCCTATCTGTGGATTATTTATGTACTATACAGTTTGTTTAAACTTGCCGAGACTTCATTTTTGGAGATACAGCTCTGAACTGAGTAGATAGAAGAACTGGAAAGAACTGGCAGGAAGTTGGCAAAAGTATGAGGGGCTGTCTGAGAGTCATTAAACTCGTTTAGTTCCAAGAATTACTAGAAACGCAAAAATCTATCGGCTTTTCTTAGAATAATGCCTTTTAATCGTTTCCGGGATGTTGACTTTACACCAGTGTAGTCATACATTTCCACAAATAACTATTTTATATATAGTCACAATCGATAGTGTGCTTTAAAACAGCTCATTGCTTTTACAAATATTGCAACTTGAAACACAAGAACGTGGCATAATAAATTCTTTGCCGTGTGGAGAACTTCAAATTGTTCCTACTCGAAGCAGGAAAAATGCGAATGTGGCATGTTAACAAAAATTGGAATGTACAGCCCAATTAAAAAAATTGTTCTCAAAATTTGTATTCGTTACTTTGCTTTTGGACAGCATCAGATAGTTTGCCCAGGCGCGTATCCAAGGGGGGGGGGGCGATCGCCCCCCAACCCTCAAGAACTTTGGGTTAAAAATCGACAATATATTATTAAATTAGGACTTTCTATAAATTAGACTTTTACTTAAGTTAATTCGTCTTTTATTGTAAATAAAAAATGAAATTTTAATTTTTAATTTGAAAATGTGACGCGTTCGGCATACCCTCGTAAACGTTTTAACAGCAGATAGCGCTAGTGAAGCTTAGTCTCGAACATATGATTTTCAATGCGTAATTTTGCAAGCGTAATGTTCGGAGTTGACTCCGGAATTGTTCGTGTTGGAAGAATAACTACTTATATTAATTAATAAACCATTTTATAATAATAGCTTATTATGAAATTAATAATATTCTCTAGCCATAAGTGTTATCGAAACTGGAATAATTATTTATTAAAAAGTCTAATTTGCTACGAATCTTTATCACGTTACCGATTTCTAACGCAAGTGTAGAAAGAACGTTTTCTGTTCTATGTTTTTACATACACGCACGCACGCGCTCGCGCGCGTGCACACACACACACACACACACACACACACTAATTATATATATATATATATATATATATATATATATATATATATATAGCATCGATCGCCCCCCCCCAAAGCAAGTCGCTGGATACGCGCCTGTTTTGCATAGGATTTTCCTCCTACAGTAGAACGTCGGTTATCCGAACTAATTGGGACCTGAGGGTGTTCGGATAATCAAATGTTCGGATAATCAAACATAGTTTTAATAATGCCATTTGAGGCGCTTACTGATAGGTAAATTATTGATTAAGCATGTGGAAATTAAAAACACAACATATTTACGTATACATAATACTTTTATTATATTATCAACTCTTTTATGTAATTTTGTACTGAAGTTAATATAATATTCACACATTTTATAAAGAGTAATGTCAAATTTAAAAAAAAATAGAAACATAAAAATATGATAAAGTAACATTTTTAATACTGTAATGTATTGCATTGGAATTACTTTGTAAAATAGTCTTTTATTGTCTTTTGCTTTAAACTTGAGGACCGTTTTTTAGCTGCTAAGTCCCTAAGCCTCTTTAGCAGTAAAAGCTGAGTTGGGCAGCTCTGCTCTTGCTTTTCAAGCCAAGACATCGCAGTATTAAATGCCGAAAAAGCTTCTTCATGACTTGGACGATTCTTGGTGCTTTCTGCAGTATCTGTGTTACAGTCTTCATCGCTGTCATGCTGGGTGGTATCTTCAGCCAGCATCAGAGAAACAATTTCCTCATCATCAATGATCTGGAAGCCTGGGTCATTGTCCATTGTTAGCCAATCTTCAGTATCTTGTATGTCACATTCTGAAAATCCAGGAATTTCTCCATACAACTCCAAAAATTCATCAACATCTTCCTGGTCTGTAACTTCAGGCTCTATGTTTTCACGAGTCTTTTCTAAAATTTTGTTCCAAGCATTTGCTGTGAGTGCCGTCTAACGTCTGCTACGTCGCACGGCGGCGCCGACTACCAAGGTCAAACTGACGAGTGTTTATTACGCGGTGACGTTTGGTCTAGTTCAGGTTACACGCAACCTTTTTTCGTGTTCGGATAATTGACGTTTCGGATAATTGACGTTCGGATAACCGACGTTCTACTGTATTTACAAAGTAAATTCCGATTCAACTCTTCGCTATAACATACATCAATGCTAAAGCAATTGTTATAGATCGAAAAATTGCGTTTTGAATTTGTTTCGACGATAATATATCTTGAAAATTTGAATAAATGTTTCACTGTGGCTTTAAGTAAACATATTTGTGTGTGTTTTTACTTACATATCACTTAGGTCCATAGATTGAATATAGATGTGGGATCTCGTACAGAATGATCATTATGATCATTAATATTGCCATAATCGCAATAACGTTTATAATATTATGTATTCGTTACATAAAATAGGCCTAACTAAGGTTATTAGTTCCGTTTTCCGGGACGTCCCGTTGTCCCGACTATCCTCCTCGTAACTCTTATTTGTCCCGTTTTGGTAAAATAGTAACTGACATACAACATTTTCAATATTTTTTTTATTATTTTGAGAAGATAAAAAATGGATAGAAAAATTGCATACTTTCCAGGGGTATAGTAATTAACGGGTCCCTCCACGGACTAACCACTTTGCTGGGGATATTCATTTCATAACCCAAGCAAATTGGTACCGTTTTGATCTCGAAATTTTGTCACACCTTAATAATAACAAATATATCTACAGGGCCTATAACACACACACACACACACACACACACACACACACACACAGAGAGAGAGAGAGAGAGAGAGAGAGTGAGTGAGTGAGTGAGTGAGAGAGAGAGAGAGAGAGAGAGAGAGAGAGAGAGAGAGAGAGAGAGAGAGGTATATATAGAGGCTATATGTAAGTAGGTAGCCTATATATAGGTGTGTGAAATTATAGGTAGGTAGGTGTTCACAAACGTTTATCACAGTTAGTTCATGTAGGCAAGGTTGTTTCATTGACTAAACCTTTCTTAAAGAGCTGAAATGGTCTTGTTGATTTATTTATTTGATTTCGTTTCAGTGGAGTTTTGGTTGACAATTATTGCGTATAGTCCATTATTTTTACAGAATTTTCTACAACTTTTATCGCCGAGTAAAACATAATTTTTATAATTGAAAGGGCTTGACGCTTTTTTTAACTCGAAGGTTTTTTATTTTGCTATTATTTCAGATTATTTATCCCGTTTTAAAGTGATTTTTAGCTGGGATTGTGAGATGTCTAGAGCAGGGGCTCTCAATCTTTTTCAAAGAATGTACCCCTTGATGAAAAATTAATATTTTTCGGACCACCTTGTCGTTGGAGGGGTGGGCGGTTAAATTAAAAACATTTTTTACATCAAAAACATAATATATTTGGAAATATCCCCCTGCGCTAGAGTATAAAATGTAACTTCAGTAAGAAACAAAACCACTCGGTCTCATGAGATATTATTTTTGTCGAACGCGTTTCAGCAGTGAACGCATCATTAGTGACTATAATACTACTGAATATGTATTATTTTACAGTTATGGTTTTATCATTAAACCTAACTATATTTGTCAGTATATCTCTTCCTCGTTCTTTCCTTTCTCTCTCCCGTATCTCCCCCTCTTTAATCTACCTCCTCTTTACCCCTCTTTTTTGGCTGATAATGTTAGAGAAAGTAACCTATTAGTTTTATAATGCGCTATTGGACTGGTTTAAAAAAAAATTAATATAATTTTATCCGTTTTTTTTTTGACGGGCGTAATGTTTGACCCAGTAAAAATAAGATTGTAATCTTTGATCGTTACAAATGACAATTATTTAAGTTAAATAGTCTCCTAACTATTGTGTATTCCTAGACTGTTAATTTATCATATTAGGAGTTAAAGGCAGACCATTTCTCTTAGTTTAGCTTGGAGTTTTGTTTTGTTTTAGCCTTTTTACATAATTAGCTGTAGATTATTGCAATCATGTTTAGTTTAAATTTATTTTAGATCGATATTAAGGTATAATTTTTTTATAAATCGATATTAAGGTTTAAATTGATTATAAATAGATATTAACAATGTCACGTTGGATAAAGAATGTTTTTGTAGACGTACACTAGAGTCGTTTGTATCCTTAGACTTTCTTATTTTCGTACAATTACCCATTACCCGGTATAAATCTGTTTATAGCTAACCTAATTGTTCGCTGTTAGAACATGTGCGAAAGTGTGCCGGGCAGCTCGGCTCAAATTACCGGCCACAAAAGAACAAAGGATGTCAGTTTTCCAAAGATATGGAAGCCAGACAGACTGTAGGCGCCGTTCTTGTTAATGAATTCAAAATTCGTAGGCTGCGAACTTCCAGGGGGGTCTTACCGGAGATCGCCTGATTTTGATCAGACTTTATTACGTCTAATTACACGTAATAAAGGCAAATGGATGTCACCCGCCAATGGTGAACGACTGACAACAAACTGGTGGACGGGAAGCATTCAGCGTAGTGGTTTTTTTAATTGGTTTGCATTGTGTTTGCTCTCAAATGTTTTTATTTAAATATAAACAAGAATACTCATACATACACACACGCACGCGCGCGCGCGCACACACACACACACACACACACACACACACACACACACAATGTGATTGAGTAACACACACACACACGCGCGCGCGCACACACGCACTCGCGCACCACACACACACGCACACACACACACACACACACACACACACACACAATGTGATTGAGTAACACACACACACGCGCGCGCGCGCACACGCACTCACGCACCACACACACACACACACACACACACACACACACACACACACACACACACACACACATATATATATATATATATAATATCACTTACACTTAAACAGGAATTTTAAGTACATTTTTAATTTTAAAATGCCAAAATTGACAGTAAACTAAGAGCAGTTGATAAGTTAGGGTGTATAGTGTCCGTAAAAGCCTTTAAAGTACGTAATAACTTGAAATTCCTAATAAACTCATCTTCACTTCTGTTAGGAATATTTTAATATCTTCAAGAACATTGTCCCCTTTGAAGTACTTATTAAGTATTGAAAATGGAGTCATTCCGAAACGAGTCGACAAAGGAACATAGTGTAATATTAGGAGAGGCAGGAAAATGTACTCAAATATGTACGTAAACTGGTTTGACTATGACCGCATGTTGTGCCCCTTCGCGCCTTAAGCAAAACACCCCTTATGTACCAGTTACGGCATAATTCGTGAGAGAATCCGTGTAACAGAAGATGAAGTTTAAACGAGCCTTTATAGAATTCTTGAAGGCTTAATACTTCTTCAAAGAACTATAGCTCATAGAACAGAAAATGTATAGCTAGTTTCTTACGACCTTGTTACTTTTTGCACGCTTTTAATCTGACTTCCTACATAAATGACACTCCAAGTAGGCCTGCTCTAAATTTGAAATCTGAACTTAAAAACTTCGTTACTCATTGTGTCCCTTGTATCTAGTTTCAAGTGTTAGAGTGGTATAAAGGGGTATTTAAAGTTTTCCCGTGTATAAATTACCTCCTGGAATCCTCGGAATAACCAATACCCCTCCACTAGCAACCTCCTTAGAAAGAATTCCTGTTCGTGTTATTACTGTAATCGTTTACAATACTCACGTTGAATAAGATAGCCATATGCTTAATTTTATTTTAAACTAGACTTGACCTAAAAAATATTTTATATGATTAAATTTACCAGTTAGAAAATATTTCTAATCATACTGTAATACGAAATATGTTATTGGATTACCCCCCCCCCCCCCAAAAAAAATACTTACTGAAAAAACATAGGCACGTTTTATCATACAAAGCAAAAACATCGGCTGTGAAGATCAGACATTTTCCGCGTCTACCGATTTAGTCAAAACTTCGATAAAAGATTCAAAGAATTTCGCCTAGTTTTGGCTAAATGATTGCAAACCCACAAACTAATATGCAAATACAGTTTATGGACCACGCAGTAATTTATTTTCTTTGGAACAGATATTAAAAACAGATTGCGTTAGAGGACATGAAAAACCTTGTTAAATATTAATAAGCTACATATTTTGAATGAAATGTTTTGGTCTTTTTTGAGCTTGGTGTTTTATTAAAATAAACTAGGCTTTATGCATAATTTGGGGAAAATTCAATATATCTGTTGCCAGCTTTGGTAAATGTTAATGTTTAAAAGAGAAAATTACTTCTTTCATTCGAATTGTAGCAACACTAGAAATAGCAGCTCTCAATTTCGCCCATTATTTTCTATAGCCCGCCATTGTATATAATATAATTATATATTACTATATAATTACTATATATAATATATATTACTATAGAAATTAAATTTATATAAATGTAATTGTAATATAAATATATATATATATTTTACAAATTTTTAGAATATACAAAATATTATATTACAGTCTTATATAATATATTATAACAAATAAATATTATTAAACTAAATGACCTAAAATATTCAAGAATCTCTTAATTTATATAGTCTACATTTGAGTACATTTTTCTGCCTTTTATAACATTAAAATATTCGGTTTAGTAGGCTAGTTAAATAAATAGGCCTACTATTTGAGTTTTGAGAAAGAAGTTATTTCGAAATGCGTCAACGAAGAAAATTATTTTTTGTTGTGAAAGGTAGAAAAATGTATACAAATATTTCTAACTGAAGTGAAGATAAGCGTAATAAGAATATCTATTAATTTGCTTATTGCACATTTCCTCAGTAAGTTTGAACTATTTATTATTTTAAAAGTTTCTTTATCTAAATAAGAACTAAGAGCTACTAGTTTATGTTCTACTAAGAACTTGTTTGTTTTTACTGTTTGTTTATAAGAAATAGGCCTATTCTATTTGAAAATAATAACATAATCCAAATGTTTACCATCCCTATAATTAAAACCCCAGGGACCATTCCAGTAAATACATCACGTAATTCCCACAGCACATAAGTTCCCTGCAGAAAACATCAAATCAACTGAAAGAAATTTAAACAAATAGCTGTTTGCAAAGAAACAAAGTTACCATAAGTTTCATGCTTTAAAACATAATGTTTAAATCAAATAAATAATTCAGATGTTTATGTTGTAATAATAGGAATCATTTTGGTTGGTAAAATATCGTACAGATTGCGGTAATACGGGAGTTATTTGCAAGGTAATACCCCTCCTTATCCCTTAGCATAAGGATATCCTAGTCCTTTTGGCTCCTGCATGATCTGTCGTGGGGATTTTCCTGGCAAGTTTCCTTTTTTGCCATTTTGTTATTTTAACTCGCTCTTAGCCTGACACTTCTTACCGTACGCTTTTATTTCACTATCTTCTGATTTTCCATGGAAAGAGTTTATCGGCTTAGTACGTGAGTAATCAATCCCGTTTCCTTCACGCGCGGTAAGGCTACTAACCGCGCATGCGCATATGAGACGGAGGCAGCTCGCTAGAGGATAGGTGTCACGAGAGCTGGGCGGGTTCAGGGGGCCCAAACCTGGGTTTAAAAAAATGTTTAGGGACGAAAAGACGGAGTTTCAAGTTACGTCATTGGCGTTTAGTGGAGGATCAAATTTCGGAAACATTTGTTTATCCCAATATGAGGTGATTTCTTAAATGTTTACAGTATTTCGTCTATGCTTTCTTGCATTTATTCGTTAAAGTTTTTGTAAAACTTGAGATTTTTTATTTTTTAGTCCTAACTGATCTAGGTAAAATATAATATAGCGTTACTAGTTTTTTGCTTAGAAGTACAGTATAGGGGCTACTGAATTTAGGGGAGAAATTTTTGGCAACCAGATCACGCTTCAAAATATACATGTCAGCAAATTGCAAAAGCACATCGACAGGTTCGTCTCAGATTAATTTTTTTTCGTTTTAAGATTGGAAGTTTCTTCATTTTCACGAGAATTTTAAAAGGTAAGAAATATTTTAAAGTACCTCGATTCAATAGAAACAAATACAATGTTTTCACCCTCCAACACCCGTTTAAACAATTTGCTGTAAGTATTTACCAGGCATACGGTATTTTGTGGATAGTATATATTGCAAACAAGTGGAGAAAGTATAGGTTAATTCATCGTATTAGCTAGAGCCTTAGATTGTCACATATTGCATGCGGCTTAGGTTAACCAGTCTGGACCTGTCGCACAACTACTTCAGTTATATCAATTGGTATCAACTGGCCATTGTTCAAACAAACCGTATCTCCCGAAAGCGGTTGTCGAATTGATAGGTCTCAAGCTCGGGCGTGCGCTGATAATAAATATATTGCGTTTCACTTTTTATTAATGCTTTGGTATGAAGATCCTCGAAGGCGCCAAAATAAGAGAGATTTCGTTAGTAAAACGTACAAGTTATCACGCAATTATGCTTGCATCTATTGCAAATTGTTTCAAGTATGTCAAAAAGGTCACAACTTAAATAAGGTGTAAAATATTTTCTAGATCCTTATAAAAATAGAATATTTTTAACAAAACGTGATTATAAGTTTTTGCAACTACTGGGTATAGACGACACAGACTTTGCCAAAACAATTTATACCTGGTGAGGTAGAAAACCCTCGGGAGTAATTATTAAGATCAGTGACTACCACTCCGATCGGCGAATTTTTTTCCCTGATCAATTTGATCTTGCTGAACACGAATATGAAGTTTTTTTTACTGCAAACACATATTTACATTAAAAAAAACCTAACCTAACCTGACCTGACTTTGGTGCTTACTTTCGCTCCGATTGGCGAAATTTTATTTCCTGATCAATTTGACCTTGTTGAACACGAATCTGAAGTTATTTTTAACGGCAAACACATATTAACCTAAGAAAACCAGGTCAGGTCAGGCTAGGTTAGGTTATCATTATTATTTTTTTAAAATGTGTTCGCAGTAAAAAAATCTTCAGACTCGTGTTCAGCAAGGTCAAATTGATCAGGAAAGAAAAAATTTCGCCGATCGAAGCGGTAGTCGCTGATCTTAATAATTACCCCCTCGGGAACAAAGAAAATAAAGCTTGGCAATGATGTACAAAATATAACAATTTTGAGAAAATAATCTTGCATTTTTGGAACTGACCAGAAGTCAGAAGTGAAATTATAGATAATTGGTCATCTAATTCTTAATATGCTCATCTTTATTTCTGTTTGGAATATTGGTATACCTACATTTCAGTACATTTTGTCTGTCCTTCCTAATGAAAATTGAGTTTGTAATTAATCCGAAACCTTTCAATGAAGAATAATATTTTGATATTAGGAAAAGCAGAATAATATACTTAAATGTTTGTTTAATGTTCACAAATTTACTGAATAAAAAAAAAAAAAAAACAATTCAAATAAACTGGGTTCTAAAGTTCTAAAAGTGTCCTACCCGAGCTTGAATACTTTTTTTCAATCGCATTAGCTCACACTCTCCTTATGTTATATATATTTTATAAATTTTCAATCGTTAATAAAACACATTTTTACTTATCCAATCCCGTAGAGGATGACAATTGATGTTAATACAGTTTCCTTCAAATATTTATTCAGTAATTAGATTATAAAAATTTGGAGTCTGGGTCGAATTTGAACTGAGTATCTTCATGTTTAAAGTCTAGCGCTTTAGCACTGAGCCAACTTTCCTACAAAGGATAGGATAGGATTGTGGGTATAGGTAGAGACATAAAACCGCCTGCTAGAGGATATTGGAGGACTCTAACGCCATTTGCTTCTTCGGTCTCTTTGGTTGTGTGTAGCATGACACAGATGAGGCCTTTTTACATTTGTATTATTCTACTACCATTTAGTTTTTAATATTGATAAATAATGGGAGGTTGAGAGTGTAAAACGGCCTAAGAAAATGTAAAACTTTTCACTGTATTTATAGCAATAAAAAGAAACCTGTCAAAAAAATTACCAGGGCCGGCCTTAGCTTGTGCGGGGCCTAGTGTACACTTTTATTGGAGGCTCCCTAAATTTATCATTCATCTTGCACCAAGATATATATATATATATGACTATATATCTTGGTATGAAACGTAGATTTCAAAAAAAAAACATGCTCTAATAATAATATTTGGCTATTAAATAAACTATAACTAAAAAATACTTAAATAAGTGAATACGTAAGGCCTTATTTTCTCGTAGAGTAGAAGCTTCGCATCGTAAAAGGAACGATTATTTCGAAAAGCGTCAGCAAGTAAGCCCTTACGTATTCACTTAGTTAAGTAGGCCTACATTTACTAAAGTCTAATCAGTGAATTCAAGATGATTACAACAAACAACTTTATTAAATAAAGTTTGACGATATCAAAGTTAACGTACTGAGACACAATTTTTTTATATTATATAAATTTGAAAATTTGCACATCACGGTACACACTACATTGTATAGAAAGCTTACTTAGAACTTTTCTAGCTGGTTATACTTTACGCAGTACGAAATTTGGTTCCTTATGAGAGCAGTGTCATTGATAATTTCTTCCTAATGTAAATAAAAAAGGGAATTTCTTTATATTTTATTTAGCAGTAAAGACGAGGACGCTCGTCGACGAAAAAGGTTTTCAACCCTCCTTAAGGCAGGCCTGATTGGTCCGAAGAAAGAGAGTGGAGTCTTGAAAACACCAGCTCTCAAACGGATAACAGAAAAGCTAGCAAGGGGCGCAGAAGAAAAAAGATATGGCCAATAGAATATGGCCTGGGAAAACTAGGAGGATGTGTAAATATAGTACTTTACAACTAACCTGGAGGTTATGGATTCGATTTCCGGTAGCGCAAAACAAATTTTGCTCTGTATTTTCAGCCCCCAGTATTGTAAAAACGTAGAGATAAGCGTATGACAATAATGCCGTTTAAAACGTAGCTACGATGTACACCTCTTAGTTCCCATAAGAGTCAGATTGTAATAGATGAAAAGATGTAATCATTATTATTTTTAAAAAAAACATTCTAAAATTTTTGATAAATTGTTCCACTAAAACAATCAGTATAAAGAGAGTAAAACAATTTTTGGAAAACGTCACACAAAAGCTCAACATGAAACTGTTTCGAAATGGGCTCGTATGAAGACGAAAGCTTAAAATTTTCAAAATCGATGTTCAAACATTAAAATACTGAGAAACAAATCGTGATTCAAAGCAATATCAAGGGTTTTCAATATTTGGTTGCAATTCAGACAAATATTTTTACCCGCTTCCAACTTGTTTCACAAAGAGCCCAACGGACTCTCATTGGCTTGTTAACATTCTTCGTACACGCATTAAACTTTACCTTATCGCCGTGGCATTGGCCAAATATGTGCGGCTACATTGCAATACTATATTAGGATTCTGAAGCTAAAGTTCGCTGAATATTTCCTTACTATAACCAATTATTTTATTTTTACAAGCGGATTTTACCTTGAAATAAGTAATTTTGTTGTAATTTGGTATTTTAATATTTTTCTTAGGCAACCATATGATAGGCGTTCGTATATTTTTCCACTCTCCTCATATATGTATAAAGTCACTGAGTTAGACCACAATAATAGAGAGTTGTAACAATATTTTTTTCAAAATAAATTAGTTGTACTAAATTCAAATAAATCTTTTAAAAATAACATTTCCCATAACTTTGTATTGTTAGAAAAATGTAAGCTAACTAGTATTATTCTACTTAAACCATTATGTCCTCATTCTGAAAACTCTGGTTGTTAGCTGTTCTGTACATTAACAATTTTGTAAAGATGGTTGTTACCTATTCTATACTCTAACCATTCTGTAAACGCTGATTGTTAACTATTCTGTAAAATCTGATTGTTAGCTGTTCTATACATTAACAATCTTGTAAAGATGGTTGTTACCTATTCTATACTGTAACCATTCTGTAAACGCTGATTGGTAACTGTTCTGTAAAATCTGATTGTTAGCTGTTCTGTACATTAATCATTTTGTAAAAGATGGTTGCTAACTATTCTACACAATAACCATTCTGTAAAAGAGGGTTATTAGCTATTTTGTAATTTAACCATTCTGTAAAAGATAGTTGTTGGCTATTCTGCACATTAACCATTCTGTAAACGTTGGGTTTTAGCTATTCTGTACTTTACCAATTTAAAAAAAAACAGCTTATTATTTTTTTAAATATAAGTATAACCTTACTTATTAGTATATTAATTAAAACAACCTCTCACCACAAATTCAACAAATTTTATTTTAACCTATGTACATTTCGACTACAAAGTAATCATCTTCAGAGGTATTTTTACAAATAACAAATAAATGTAAACATTTACGCCACAGTTGCTTTAAGTTGTTGTCAACATTACTTATTAGTGCCTATAACTTTATATTTTACAATATAATATTTATAAAGTTTACTTTTAAATTTATTAGTAGTCTAAACTTTATTCAAAGATTTAAATTACCGGTAGTTTTGGAATAAAATAATTCTCAGTTGAAAATAAAGTATAAGCTACATTGTTTGCTTTAGTAATAAGGATTGACCGATTGGAGGAGCCAGTTAGGCCTACTTTGCGTAATATCAGTATATGGTTGGATAATAATTTGTACTAAGAATGTAATATCATCATGTGGCAGAGTGCGTTTTGTTCCTGTGCTAACAATTAGGCCATTATGGCCTGCTTATACTCCCGAACTATTCCATTCCACAAATGAAACAGCGGAATGTTTAGGCCTACAGTCTGTCGCTCGTTAAAAATATATAAAAATGTCATTCATTTATGCCTAACGATTGGTAGGTTTGTTTATTTAAACATAGCCCGTTCCAAAGTTATAAAAGTTACATATGTCTGAGTGTAAAATTGTTCTTAGAGTATTTACATTTTTTCAAACTTTGTAGATTAAAATAATAGATCTTTAGTGATGAAATTCTTAATTTTTCATGCAAAAATATTTTATAACACTTATTGAGTTTTAAAAACACGTAAATAATCTTTTAAATTTGATTTTTAGTATAAACAGATTAGGTTTAAACTAAAACTGTTTTAACGCATTTTGACGTTAGAATTGTAGTCTATGCCTACATTCCATAGTGTTTACTTAGTTTGGAATGTAGTCTATGTGTGCTGTAAATATTGGAATATTCGTGCATTATAAAGCTAAAATATTATTCCTTGGGCATTGATTTTGGAATATTTGTGTAATATAAAGCTAAATTTATATTGATTGGGCCTTGATTTTGGAATGTTTGTCTATTATAAGGTTAAAATCATAGGCTATTCTTTGGGCTTTGATTTTGGAATGTTTGTGTATTATAGAGATAAATTCATATTCTTTAGGCTTTGATTTTGAAATGTTTGTGCATTATACAACAAAAATCCTATTCTTTGGACCTTGATTTTGGAATGTTAGTGTATTGTAAAGCTAAAATAATATTCTTTGTGTCTTGATTTGAAATGTTTGTTTAGGCATATTACAAAAGTAAAATCGTATTCCTTAGGCTTTAATTATGGAATGTTTGTATATTATAAAGCTGAAATCACATTCTTTGGGCCTTGATTTTAAAAGGTTTGTTTATTATAAAATTAAAATCATATTTCTTGGGTCTTGTTTGTAAGTTATAAAGCTAAAACCACCATTCTCTGAGTGGATTTTGGAGTATTTCTGTTACAAAGTAAAATGACAAGTCGTGGGTTAAGATTTATTTACCGATTATCCTCGACTAATACTTCAAATAAACGAGTGTTAACAAATACAGAACAGAAAACATCTGATCTGTGATTAAATCTATAAATAATTACACACGAGCATAGACTTACAGACACTTACTACTATCACACGCGTATTGTTGACTTTAGTTATAGAAACGTGCATGATAATAAAGTGTTTATAATAATATGGTTTCGTATATAGTTATTTATTTGTGTGTAACCTCAACTCACAAGCCAACTCAAATATCACTTATCTGTGATTAAAATTATGTAACGTTAGTAAAACTAAAAAAACCAAAAAATCAAACTTAAAGTAGCCTAATATTATTTCAAATTTTCATAGACATTTATTTATATATATTATAGGGAGAGAGAGAGAGGGAGAGAAAGAGAGAGAATGAATATGTATGTGTGCGTGCGTGCGGGTGCACGGGTACCTTCCTATTTTCATTGAAGACAATATAAAAAAAGAATCTTTTCTACTGAGGACTTTTAAGGTGGTTGAGAAAATATAGGGTAGAGCTGTCTCTAACTTGAACCATTCGGTAACTAGTGACGTGGCGTGCGGTCATTTACAGATGCTCCAATGACTTATATATATATATATATATATATATATATATATATATATATATATATATATATATATATATGACTTTGTTCATATAAAATTAATTTTACATATTTTCAATAAAATTAAAAACAAATTCCCATTATAACCAGAACTATCCTGAATTTGTCTAAAGAAAGACGGGAACTACCTATGCTTAAGCAGTGGAGTCTCTGTTGGGGTATCTATTCAGTGCTGCAGCTTCCCCCTCCCACTCCCACCACCGAATTTACCCTAGAGTTAAAACATGCAAGGTTATATCTCCGTTTCCGCATCTATTGTACTCGGCTGTTTCCGCTTGTTCTCGACAGTCGGCATCGGTCACGCAAGTAACATCTTGTAGAAGACTACTTGAAATTAAAATTTTTTGAACTTTTAAATCCACAAACGTTTAAGGCTTTTTATCTGATGCTAAACTCTTTTCTGAGAATTTACTATCTCAAGTTTATCCCAAAATGTTTTACCGAAAGGTCTTGAAAATGAACTGAGTATGTTACATGGAACTGCTACCTTCCAAGACAAACATCCTCGGAAGTTAATAGAGTTTTCACATGAAGAGCATTTACAAAATGCTTTTTATGAAATACCCTACTTAATTAAGCTATTTGCACGACATCGGCAACTAATGCGTCGCTGAAGAGACGCGTTGTGGCACTCAGGAATCCATGAATACAAGAGATCCACACAAGGAGAAGAGTGGAAGAGCAGTCTGTCATTACAATCTACTGAAAGGAACTGTTGGAATAGTCAGAGCTGATGCTATGTTTTATTATACTGTGATCCAGATCCTGGGAAAATCGAAGAATCGAGTTCATGTATAAATATAGTAGTCTATATAGGTTATTTTAAAATTGTAAACTTGTTTTTAAATCTAATTTAAAAAGTGTAAAGTTTACTATACTTAAATATTGTTTACAATGTAATTTAAAGATAAAATCAGTTTAACACATATCACTAGCATTTATTATATCGAACGCTTAGTGATCATTACATCTCTTGTAATGTAAAGAGGGATTTTCGACTGACCGGCTCGGGCTCTGTGTCTATGCAAGTTTATCACTCCTTGCCACTGACGCTAAACAAGTTAATGTGGCCAGCATAGTCGTCTTATCACCCAGATTCGACCGTAAGCACTTATTTTCCACTAGCTGAGTGGGCCTAGAGGCTAAAAAGCCACACTGAAATTCTTTGTCACTACCGTGTATCGAACACAGGGCCATTAGGTTAGTAGTCAAGTCCTCTACTCGTTAGGCCACTCAGCCGCCGTAAACAGTCCTCTACTCGTTAAACCACTCAGCCGCCGTAAACAGTCCTCTAATCGTTAGGCCACTCAGTCGCCGTAAACAGTCCTATAATCGTTAGGCCACTCAGCCGGCGAAAACAGTTCTCTACTCGTTAGACCACTCAGCCGCCGAAAACAGTTATCTACTCGTTAGGTCACTCAGCCGCCGAAAACAGTTATCTACTCGTTAGGCCACTCAGCCGCCGAAAACAGTTCTCTACTCGTTAGACCACTCAGCCGCCGAAATTAGTTATCTACTCGTTAGGCCACTTAGCCGCCGAAAACAGATATCTACTCGTAGGCCACCCAGCCACCGAAAACAGTTCTCTCCTCGTTAGATCACTCAGCCACCGAAAACAGTTCTCTACTAGCTAGACAACCCAGCCACCGAAAACAGTTCTCTACTCGTTAGACCACTCAGCCACCGAAAACAGTTCTCTACTAGCTAGACAACCCAGCCACCGAAAACAGTTCTCTACTCGTTACACCACTCAGCCGCCGAAAACAGTTATCTACTCGTTAGGCCACTCAGCCGCCGAAAACAGTTATCTACTCGTTAGGCCACTCAGCCACCGAAAACAGTTATCTACTTGTTAGGCCACTCAGCCACCGAAAACAGTTCTCTCCTCGTTAGATCACTCAGCCACCGAAAACAGTTCTCTACTAGCTAGACAACCCAGCCACCGAAAACAGTTCTCTACTCGTTAGACCACTCAGCCACCGAAAACAGTTCTCTACTAGCTAGACAACCCAGCCACCGAAAACAGTTCTCTACTCGTTACACCACTCAGCCGCCGAAAACAGTTATCTACTCGTTAGACCACTCAGCCACCGAAAACAGTTCTCTACTAGCTAGACAACCCAGCCACCGAAAACAGTTCTCTACTCGTTACACCACTCAGCCGCCGAAAACAGTTATCTACTCGTTAGGCCACTCAGCCGCCGAAAACAGTTATCTACTCGTTAGGCCACTCAGCCGCCGAAAACAGTTCTCTACTCGTTAGGCCACTCAGCCACCGAAAACAGTTCTCTACTAGCTAGACCACCCAGCCACCGAAAACAGTTCTCTACTCGTTAGGCCACTCAGCCGCCGAAAACAGTTCTCTACTCGTTAGGCCACTCAGCCGCCGAAAACAGTTATCTACTCGTTAGACCACTCAGCCACCGAAAACAGTTATCTACTTGTTAGGCCACTCAGCCGCCGAAAACAGTTATCCACTCGTTAGACCACTCAGCCGCCGAAAACAGTTCTCTACTAGCTAGACCACTCAGCCGCCGAAAACAGTTATCTACTCGTTAGACCACTCAGCCGCCGAAAACAGTTATCTACTCGTTAGACCACTCAGCCGCCGAAAACAGTTATCTACTCATTATACCACTCAGCCACCGAAAACAGTTATCTACTTGTTAGGCCACTCAGCCGCCGAAAACAGTTATCCACTCGTTAGACCACTCAGCCGCCGAAAACAGTTCTCTACTAGCTAGACCACTCAGCCGCCGAAAACAGTTATCTACTCGTTAGACCACTCAGCCGCCGAAAACAGTTATCTACTCGTTAAACCACTCAGCCGCCGAAAACAGTTATCTACTCGTTAGACCACTCAGCCGCCGAAAACAGTTATCTACTCGTTAGGCCACTCAGCCGCCGAAAACAAACTGGTAGAATTCCGTCATAAATTGAAACTTAATTTGAAACTCTCAATGAATAAGCGTAAATACATGTGTAAGGTTTCAAATTACGTTTTTCCCTCAATATTTCCTCCTATATTTCCTCAACCTTTTGCACTCTGCCCATCAATAGACACGACAGCAACAACATTTTTATATTTGTAGTTTTGTTAGCTCGTTTAACGTTGCATCCGTTTCAGATGGCGACAGATCTGAGTGACACTATCCACCCGGCCATGCGTGGCGTGAAGGTGACGCTGGAAAACTCGGAGATCTGGAAACAGTTCCACAAGTTCGGCACGGAAATGATCATCACCAAAAGTGGAAGGTAAGCTCTGCACTTATTCCTTGCGGCGGATTTCCCGTCCAGGTGTCATATGTCTTGGATATTTCTTTAGCATTAGTCATCATACCTTTTACCTCTCCAGATCCCGCCTAGTGGGTGGATACCTCCCTCCACCTCAGTTGAGAATAGGTCTATTTACTGTCCACGCGATGTAATTATTCCCTATCTCCACAATCAGAAGACCTGTGTCTGATCCTTAGTCCTAACTGATTTCATCTTACTCTCACTACCCTTCATTTTACAAAGGAGGTTCACGAGTATGATTCTCCCAAGCAATGCAATAGCTACCACTAGGACACGGGAGGGGGGGGGGGAGGTGAGTCTATTGGGCACCAACCTGACAGCGCCGGCGCGGCGAAGCAAAATTAAAAAGTGTTGGTTAAATATATTTATATGGAACAAATATACCTGGAGCTCCAGCTAATCGATAAACCGATCAATATGAAAATGTTATTCTTTTTTGATAGTTTAGTCGTTAGATGCCACGATCGCAGCGGGTACCCAAATTTGTAGTTACGCTGCCAAGATCTAAGTGATTTTCTGTATCTACTTTAATCCCACCTGTATTAACAGTCCTTTCCTATCTTGCTTTGGGAAGATAGTCAGAGAACAGATCAACTTAGATTTTGTTTTCAATTTTCAAAAAGTTCGCATTTTTTTGATTCTTTCAATTTCCTACGTGTTTAAACTTTGGTGATACATTTACTACTAAATTAGTTATAGAAAATAGCCTATTACTACAAGGATTATTATTGCAGGAAAAATGTCTATAATGTAATATTAATATACGGAATAATATTAGGTTATTACTTTAGCGAACATTGGTGCAGGCAATATTATTATGGGAAATATTTTAAAAAGGAATATTAGTGTAAGGAATATTGTTATATGGAACAATACAATTGGGAATATTCTTGTAGGGAATTCTGTTATAGGAAATATTACTGTATGTATAATTGCGATAGGGAATATTGTTATATGGAACAATACAATTGGGAATATTCTTGTAGGGAATTCTGTTATAGGAAATATTACTGTATGTATAATTGCGATAGGGAATATTGTTATATGGAACAATACAATTGGGAATATTCTTGTAGGGAATTCTGTTATAGGAAATATTACTGTATGTATAATTGCGATAGGGAATATTGTTATATGGAACAATACAATTGGGAATATTCTTGTAGGGAATTCTGTTATAGGAAATATTACTGTATGTATAATTGCGATAAGGAATATTGTTATATGGAACAATACAATTGGGAATATTCTTGTAGGGAATTCTGTTATAGGAAATATTACTGTATGTATAATTGCGATAGGGAATATTGTTATATGGAACAATACAATTGGGAATATTCTTGTAGGGAATTCTGTTATAGGAAATATTACTGTATGTATAATTGCGATAAGGAATATTGTTATATGGAACAATACAATTGGGAATATTCTTGTAGGGAATTCTGTTATAGGAAATATTACTGTATGTATAATTGCGATAGGGAATATTGTTATATGGAACAATACAATTGGGAATATTCTTGTAGGGAATTCTGTTATAGGAAATATTACTGTATGTATAATTGCGATAGGGAATATTGTTATATGGAACAATACAATTGGGAATATTCTTGTAGGGAATTCTGTTATAGGAAATATTACTGTATGTATAATTGCGATAGGGAATATTGTTATATGGAACAATACAATTGGGAATATTCTTGTAGGGAATTCTGTTATAGGAAATATTACTGTATGTATAATTGCGATAGGGAATATTGTTATATGGAACAATACAATTGGGAATATTCTTGTAGGGAATTCTGTTATAGGAAATATTACTGTATGTATAATTGCGATAAGGAATATTGTTATATGGAACAATACAATTGGGAATATTCTTGTAGGGAATTCTGTTATAGGAAATATTACTGTATGTATAATTGCGATAGGGAATATTGTTATATGGAACAATACAATTGGGAATATTCTTGTAGGGAATTCTGTTATAGGAAATATTACTGTATGTATAATTGCGATAAGGAATATTGTTATATGGAACAATACAATTGGGAATATTCTTGTAGGGAATTCTGTTATAGGAAATATTACTGTATGTATAATTGCGATAGGGAATATTGTTATATGGAACAATACAATTGGGAATATTCTTGTAGGGAATTCTGTTATAGGAAATATTACTGTATGTATAATTGCGATAGCGAATATTGTTATATGGAACAATACAATTGGGAATATTCTTGTAGGGAATTCTGTTATAGGAAATATTACTGTATGTATAATTGCGATAAGGAATATTGTTATATGGAACAATACAATTGGGAATATTCTTGTAGGGAATTCTGTTATAGGAAATATTACTGTATGTATAATTGCGATAGGGAATATTGTTATATGGAACAATACAATTGGGAATATTCTTGTAGGGAATTCTGTTATAGGAAATATTACTGTATGTATAATTGCGATAGGGAATATTGTTATATGGAACAATACAATTGGGAATATTCTTGTAGGGAATTCTGTTATAGGAAATATTACTGTATGTATAATTGCGATAGGGAATATTGTTATATGGAACAATACAATTGGGAATATTCTTGTAGGGAATTCTGTTATAGGAAATATTACTGTATGTATAATTGCGATAGGGAATATTGTTATATGGAACAATACAATTGGGAATATTCTTGTAGGGAATTCTGTTATAGGAAATATTACTGTATGTATAATTGCGATAAGGAATATTGTTATATGGAACAATACAATTGGGAATATTCTTGTAGGGAATTCTGTTATAGGAAATATTACTGTATGTATAATTGCGATAGGGAATATTGTTATATGGAACAATACAATTGGGAATATTCTTGTAGGGAATTCTGTTATAGGAAATATTACTGTATGTATAATTGCGATAAGGAATATTGTTATATGGAACAATACAATTGGGAATATTCTTGTAGGGAATTCTGTTATAGGAAATATTACTGTATGTATAATTGCGATAGGGAATATTGTTATATGGAACAATACAATTGGGAATATTCTTGTAGGGAATTCTGTTATAGGAAATATTACTGTATGTATAATTGCGATAGGGAATATTGTTATATGGAACAATACAATTGGGAATATTCTTGTAGGGAATTCTGTTATAGGAAATATTACTGTATGTATAATTGCGATAGGGAATATTGTTATATGGAACAATACAATTGGGAATATTCTTGTAGGGAATTCTGTTATAGGAAATATTACTGTATGTATAATTGCGATAGGGAATATTGTTATATGGAACAATACAATTGGGAATATTCTTGTAGGGAATTCTGTTATAGGAAATATTACTGTATGTATAATTGCGATAAGGAATATTGTTATATGGAACAATACAATTGGGAATATTCTTGTAGGGAATTCTGTTATAGGAAATATTACTGTATGTATAATTGCGATAGGGAATATTGTTATATGGAACAATACAATTGGGAATATTCTTGTAGGGAATTCTGTTATAGGAAATATTACTGTATGTATAATTGCGATAGGGAATATTGTTATATGGAACAATACAATTGGGAATATTCTTGTAGGGAATTCTGTTATAGGAAATATTACTGTATGTATAATTGCGATAGGGAATATTGTTATATGGAACAATACAATTGGGAATATTCTTGTAGGGAATTCTGTTATAGGAAATATTACTGTATGTATAATTGCGATAGGGAATATTGTTATATGGAACAATACAATTGGGAATATTCTTGTAGGGAATTCTGTTATAGGAAATATTACTGTATGTATAATTGCGATAAGGAATATTGTTATATGGAACAATACAATTGGGAATATTCTTGTAGGGAATTCTGTTATAGGAAATATTACTGTATGTATAATTGCGATAGGGAATATTGTTATATGGAACAATACAATTGGGAATATTCTTGTAGGGAATTCTGTTATAGGAAATATTACTGTATGTATAATTGCGATAAGGAATATTGTTATATGGAACAATACAATTGGGAATATTCTTGTAGGGAATTCTGTTATAGGAAATATTACTGTATGTATAATTGCGATAGGGAATATTGTTATATGGAACAATACAATTGGGAATATTCTTGTAGGGAATTCTGTTATAGGAAATATTACTGTATGTATAATTGCGATAGGGAATATTGTTATATGGAACAATACAATTGGGAATATTCTTGTAGGGAATTCTGTTATAGGAAATATTACTGTATGTATAATTGCGATAGGGAATATTGTTATAGGCATTAGCATTATTGAGAATATTGCTATAAGGATTATTACTATAGGGAATAGTATTATGGGGAATATTTTTATAGTTATAGGGAATATTATTTAATACATTATAAAAGATTTTCCTTGATGATTATTATATTAACATTTTTTAAAATCGATTAAAAAAACAAAAATGCATTTTTCAATTTCTAATATTAGTTCACACTCTTCTTATAGATCTATATATCTTGTCCAAATTTTCGTTTGTTAATAGAATATTGTTTATTCATTCCCCCAAGTTTAAATACATACTTCTTAACCTTTAGTGGATGACACTTGATGTTCTTACAGTTTTTTTTTTCAAATATTAATTCAATAATTAAATTTAAGGAATTACTTTTAGTTTTATATGTGAGGAAAACGTTTCATAAAATGTGCAATATAGTTATTTCGTCTCATTTGGCTTAAAACGAGTGATAACATATGATTTCATTAAACAGCTGATATAATGTAATAGGCTATGTGGTGGAACAGCTGTTTTAACGCATAGGTTATGTTACTTCATTTATAATAATTGTAATTATATAATTAAAAGTAATTACAATAAATTTTTTCTTTGTTGACCAAGTAGGAATTGACTTTTTTTTATATTACTAGTTTTACAGTTTATTGTTAGATACAAAACAGTTGGCAACGCGACAAAACACCATACTTCCTCCCTTGCGTGACGAAACTAACGTTACGTCTCCATAGCGACATGGGGACAAGCTGCCCTTCAGCTAACATATTGGCGGCTCTATGCACGTTTGTGGAAACTGAGTTTATAAGCGTTAAGTTTTCTAATTGCCGCTTAATTTAGACTTTCCAGAAACACAAAATGCGGCAGGTAGCGGCTGGCGCCCGGCTAAGTGCGAATTGTCACCGTCAAGTGGCCTCAGACTTGTTAATGGTAACCAAGGCGCCGCGCCGTTACCGTGAAAGCTTCACTAAATGCACTTTAGTATTTTATGTAATAATATTGGAAAATTCTGTTTAAAGTATGAGGGGACAAGCGAAACTATAATATACAACATATAGGCCTACACTGTATTAATTTAATAATCTATTCATATGAATCAAATAAGATGTTCTGACTGACGGATTCAGAATGAACGCCTACACTAAAATGCTAAGTTATAATAGGTAGACTCCAAATTTTCACGGAATTTCATTTGGTAATGTAGACGCGTGCTAAATAGAGGTTTGCGAAATTTTAAGAAGTTTTTTTAAAATTTTTCTCTCATGGAACAGTTTTATCCTTTGGATAACGTAAGTTGTCAACTGATTTAGATTCGAGTCACTAAATACAACTCCTTAGCTATTGATTCATTACGCTATTAGGTGTTTTAATTTTTGAGCATATATTACCAAACCTAAAAACGTTGTTCAGAACATTAGCTCACATTGACTGATGTATTATTAGTTCAAGACTTATTAATCATTGAGTGACTACATTAAGATTTTAATATTTCCAGTGTATTAGCAAGCCTACAAACATTACTCAAAACATACTCCATTGGCTGACTATTTAGGCTATTAGGTTTTTTTAAATTTTCCACCAATTAGCAAACCTAAAAACATTTTCAAAACATAGCTCACATTGGCTGTCAGTTCTTTTAAATTCGGTGAATAGAACGCCCGTAGCTTTTGGAACATGTAATCAATCAGATATATTAAATTCTGTAAACTAATGAGGTGAAGTAAATATCTCTTTTATTGTAAAAATTGAAACTGTTTGGTTAAATTTTAATGCTGGACTTAGAAACTTATGTCATTATACTGAACTCTTGTTGTGAGTGATGTGGCCTGTCTGTCATTCTCAAGCTTTGTCTTACATTGTCACAACACACAAGAATAAGCAGGGCCTACTCTTGATCAGTCACACAACGTACAATACTGGATGGGTTTTCTCTTTTTTGTCAAGATTTTTGTGACTTGAATCAGTAACAAGTAACAAAAATTTGTTTTTATAAAGTCAATTCCTACTTAAGTCAACAAACAAAAATTTTATGTTAGTTTCTCTTATGTATATATATATGTACTACTTATGTCAGAATAACAATACAGTAAACTCCCGATTATCCGTGGAATAGGGTGGCCCGGCAACGCCGGATAACGAATTCCCCGGATAATCCGCTATGAACAAAGAATACGCCAAACGATCGATAATCGATTATTATACCATAAGTTACACAAATAATGACCCAGGTTAATGCAATTCACAAATAATCTTCAGAGGACAAAATAAAAACAGAAAATAATTTAAAATGTCGATGTATTTGACGGATTATAACATGTACATTTATATGTCTAACTATTTACAATACGTACATAAATATATGTCAAAAGTAAGTATGTATGTACATATGTAATTTCCTTTACACAATTATACTTTAACTTTTTAACAAAAAAATCTGTCACTTTCGTCTCTTTCTTTGTGAGCATTAATTTAGCTTTAATGTGCGATCAAAGTTCCTTGAGAACCATTTTGTCGCACAGTGAAGAGTCGTCTTGCTCTAATTATTGTGTCCGTAGTTTTCATCTCAAAAATTTTATTTCTACCATATACAGGTTTATTTGGGACATTAAAACAGTGTATTAGACATTAAAATGTTGTTTTATTTATCGGTTTACAACAAAAAAAAGGAAATTTACATAAAATATCAACTAATACAAATGATAAAATACTGCATGACAAAAAATAAAATTTAATAAAACAGACAGAGAAATAAAAATAACGCATAAAATTTCAAACTACCTACTACCTATTCAAGTATAATAACCACTCAACGTTCAACTCGGAATGTTTGTTTCTACTTGTGTCACAAAGCCATAAAAATCGATAATGTATATGACAGATATTGAAAATGCGTATGTCACGTCCTAGACTATTTATAGCCAAGATTAGCTGACATTTGTTTACAATCTTATGATACGCATTAGGTTTTCGGGCGTCCAAGCATTTTGTCATTGTCTCTTATATACAGTAGTCTATTCCCAACTTGAGTTGGTTCATTCAGTCTAATAGGACAGTTATCGTTTATCCTTGCTTTTTTTGTAATAGCTTAGTTTATTTTTATGATCGTTGTTTTTACCGGATATTGTGCCGCGTTAAGTGGTTATAAAAAAACAATAATGAATCTGATTGGAATAAAAATTGGATATTTGTAAAACAATGGCAGACCCCGGATAATCCGCAAACCGGTTAATCCGCCCACGGATAATCGGGAGTTTACTGTATTAAGTGGTAAAATAGAAAGCGAGTTTTCTTGCAATTTGTCATTTTCTTTTCTAAGTATGGTGTTGGACTGTTATTTTTGTTTGCTACTATTTATACGCTTTTTTATGTCACTGGTATTGTGTTGTACTTTTTTTTCGCTTTCAATTTTTTATAATTTAATTACTGAATAAATATTTGAAAACAATCTGTACGCCTATTAACATCATTTTTTTTTGTTATTTATTATATGTTTTAAAAATATCTTTAAACTTGATTGGATGAACAAAACGTATTTTATTAACGATTGAAAATGTGTACAAAATATATATAAGGTGTGTGCGCTGATAAAAGGAATTTAATAATATAAAAATTAACTTCATAAATCTAGAGAGAGATGTTAGCCTCCAGAACAACCTATGCACTACATAACGTCGACGTAAGCACTAACTACTCTACACGGACAGTTACTATCATTAAAACAACTTTTGATTATAATAGAATCTTTTTATCGAAATGTGCCGCAGTGTCAGTTTAGCCTAATCCCTCTATTATCAGCCTAGGCCTATACGGTTACCTAGACATTGGCTTACATTTAATGGTTGGAATTTAAAAGCTGATCAAAACTTTCTGAAGCAGGATCTATGTAAGTGAAGAAGATTTTATTTTTTTTGAAGTTTTAAGACAATCATACAGTATGAAAAGTAAAGAGGATTGCGAAAACAGGAATTGTTAAGGTAGGCACACCTCCTTATAGGGGTAGATATCAAAATATCACATGTGCAATCTTATCGGGTGCTAGTTAGAGTACTAATCATGCAGAAGCAATATTCGTCGTGCAAAAATATTAAAAATAAATAGTAATTTTTTACTATTTACTGTGAATATACCGTGGTTGAATTTATTAATAAATACACAAAAACCTCAACCACAAACTTTCTTTATTTTATCCTTATGAACATTTCAGTTTCCAAATAACCATCCTCAGAGGCATAACATACAAAGACTGTAACATCGAGTCTTTGTATGTTATCCCTCTGAGGATGGTTACTTGGTAACTGAAATGTACATAAGGGTAAAATAAAGAAAGTTTGTGGTTAAGAGGTTTTTGTGTGTATTTATTATTAGTTATTTTTTACTTTTAAACTTTTTCAAGTTCAAAAGGAAGTGAATTTTTACGTAATGTAATTTCTAACAGCAGTATCTTGACGCGTTTTCGTTTTGTGATTTTTTTATAATATACTTTTGCTTCTCCACTGAAGACAAGGGAGAACCGTTGACCCCTAACCAGCACTTCACGGTTTGCGTAGTACTGACGCCAGCAACCAGCCCCACTGGTCGTCTGACAGAAGTCGGTCGGCACAACTGTCAATGGACGCTTATCTTCTGACCCATATTTGTAGGCTTGTTAATACACTGAAAATATTAAAACTTAATGTAGTCTGTCAATGACTAATATGTCTTGCACTAATAATACGTCAGTCAATGTGAGCTAATGTTTTGAAGAATGTTTTTAGGTTTGCTAATATGTGGAAAATTTAAAAAAACCTAATAACCTAAACAGTCAGCCAATGGACGCTTATGTTTTGAGTAATGTTTGTAGGCTTGTTAATACAACTGAACATATTAAAAACTCAATGTAGTCTGTCAATGACTAATATGTCTTGCACTAACAATACGTCAGTCAATGTGAGCTAATGTTTTGAAAATGTTTTTAGGTTTGCTAATATGTGGATAATTTTAAAAGAGCCTAATAGCCTAAACAGTCAGCCAATGGACGCTTATGTTTTGAGTAATGTTTGTAGGCTTGTTAATACAACTGAACATATTAAAAACTCAATGTAGTCTGTCAATGACTAATATGTCTTGCACTAACAATACGTCAGTCAATGTGAGCTAATGTTTTGAAGAATGTTTTTAGGTTTGCTAATATGTGGAAAATTTAAAAAAACCTAATAACCTAAACAGTCAGCCAATGGACGCATATGTTTTGAGTAATGTTTGTAGGCTTGTTAATACAACTGAACATATTAAAAACTCAATGTAGTCTGTCAATGACTAATATGTCTTGCACTAATAATACGTCAGTCAATGTGAGCTAATGTTTTGAAAATGTTTTTAGGTTTGTTAATATGTGGATAATTTTAAAAGAGCCTAATAGCCTAAACAGTCAGCCAATGGACGCTTATGTTTTGAGTAATGTTTGTAGGTTTGTCAATACGCGGATATCATAAAACTTTATCTACAGTAAAAAAATGAATCAAACATTACAAAATCGGTCGTGCCAAAGTACCCCGATGGAAGTGAATACAACTTTATATAAAGGAATAGTAAAATTCCTGCAGTTTTGTTCTTAGAGCAGTATATTTAATTTATTGTATGCATTTAGACTTCCCTAATTTGATATTTGTTCTGTTTTGAATAGTTTGATAAATTTTGATAGAATAAAAAAATCGAAAACATAACCTTTTAGGAACAAAATGAATAGATAGTTTTTAGTATCTTGGAAGTTTTTAAAATCCGTCACATTTTAAAATTTTATATTTAAAACGTATTTATCTGTTGTCAGTGTATGTGCTATTTACTAAACTGAATAGTTTTCACAGAGTATGGGAAAATGCTCTTGAAAACATTATACAAGTTTATTATCGTTTGTGTTTGTTACATCCAGTTCTGTCGGCATTTTTGTCATGTCCTAGTTTACGCAATTTTTTTAAATTTTCACGTTTTTCCACGTTTTTAGTTTTACAATTTTACGATTATCATCGTAGATTATGACGCTACAAAATTTGAGCACAATTGGACATCGGAAAGAGGCGATCGGTCTATTACAGTAGTTATTTCTAGTGTTTATTTAATTACAATACCTGATTACAAGGTCTTACTGAATACAAAGCCTGCTGATGTTTACTGATTACAAGGCCTACTGATTACAAGGCCTTACTGAATACAAGGCCTACTGATTACAAGGCCTTACTGAATACAAGGCCTGCTGATGTTTACTGATTACAAGGCCTACTGATTACAAGGCCTACTGATTACAAGGCTTTACTGATTACAAGACCTTACTGAATACAAGGCCTACTGATGTTTACTGATTACAAGGCCTACTGATTACAAGGCCTTACTAAATACAAGGCCTACTGAATACAAGGCCTACTGATTACAAGGCCTACTGATTACAAGGCCTTACTGAATACAAGGCCTGCTGATGTTTACAGATTACAAGGCCTTACTGAATACAAGGGCTTACTGAATACAAAGCCTACTGAATACAAGGCCTACTGATTACAAGGCCTACTGATTACAAGGTCTTACTGAATACAAGGCCTGCTGATGTTTACTGATTACAAGGCCTACTGATTACAAGGCCTTACTGAATACAAGGCCTACTGATTACAAGGCCTGCTGATGTTTACTGATTACAAGGCCTACTGATTACAAGGCCTACTGATTACAAGGCCTTACTGAATACAAGGCCTACTGAATACAAGGCCTACTGATTACAAGTTCTACTGATTACAAGGCCTACTGATTACAAGACCTTACTGAATACAAGGCCTACTGATGTTTACTGATTACAAGGCCTACTGATTACAAGGCCTTACTGAATACAAGGCCTACTGAATACAAGGCCTACTGATTACAAGGCCTACTGATTACAAGGCCTACTGATTACAAGGCCTTACTGAATACAAGGCCTGCTGATGTTTACAGATTACAAAGCCTTACTGAATACAAGGCCTTACTGAATACAAAGCCTTACTGAATACAAGGCCTTACTGAATACAAGGGCTTACTGAATACAAAGCCTTACTGAATACAAGGGCTTACTGAATACAAGGCCTTACTGAATACAAAGCCTTACTGAATACAAGGCCTTACTGAATACAAGGCCTTACTGAATACAAGGGCTTACTGAATACAAAGCCTTACTGAATACAATGCCTTACTGAATACAAGGCCTGCTGATGTTTACAGATTACAAAGCCTTACTGAATACAAGGCCTTACTGAATACAAGGCCTTACTGAATACAAGGCCTTACTGAATACAAGGCCTTACTGAATACAAGGTCTACTGATTACAAGGCCTTACTGAATACAAGGCCTACTGATTACAAGGCCTTACTGAATACAAGGCCTTACTGAATACAAGGCCTACTGATTACAAGGCCTTACTGAATACAAGGCCTACTGATTACAAGGCCTACTGATTACAAGGCCTTACTGAATACAAGGCCTACTGATTACAAGGCCTACTGATTACAAGGCCTACTGATTACAAGGCCTACTGATTACAAGGCCTTACTGAATACAAGGCCTACTGATTAGAAGGCCTTACTGAATACAAGGCCTATTGAATACAAGGCCTTACTGAATACAAGGCCTTACTGAATACAAGGCCTACTGATTACAAGGCCTTACTGAATACAAGGCCTTACTGAATACAAGGCCTACTGATTACAAGGCCTTACTGAATACAAGGCCTACTGATTACAAGGCCTACTGATTACAAGGCCTTACTGAATACAAGGCCTTACTGAATACAAGGCCTACTGATTACAAGGCCTTACTGAATACAAGGCCTACTGATTACAAGGCCTTACTGAATACAAGGCCTACTGATTACAAGGCCTTACTGAATACAAGGGCTGGTCCTTACAGTAGTAACGATATAAATAAAAAAACATGTAATAAATTTTATTATAAACAAATTATGGTAATGTACAAATTGTATTTCTTTATTTTTTCTTGTATCTAATAAAATGTTCAGACCATTAATATACTAATGCAATATGAAATTTGCGTAAACTCTTTTTAGACATTAAAAAACATTTGTTTACTACGGCAATCCATTTGAAGGTTTGGATTTCATTATTATTTATTCAAATTTAGAAAATGTTAATGTAGATTACATTTAAAATTTAAAGCTAATATTTGTAAAAGTATCGGGGACCAGCATAATTTTAAAAATGAATAAATGTGGTGCTATATTGTGTGAACTGAACTGAACTCAAACAACTTTAGTAGTTTCTTTCAATTTGTAATACCAAGAATTATAAACTAGTTTCCCACTTAATACTGGCTTAACTCGTCTTGTAGAATTTATGTAGTAGGCCTATATTACACTCAAACTCAATTATACAACCGTGTGTATGTCATACATGTTTCGGTAACCATTGGTTATCATTAGTGGAAATTAAATAACTAATTTAGCTACGATGCGATAATATATATGTATTGTTTATTAGATCATGTTTACAATATAGATTTGAGTGTTATAAATTGCATATTACTATAAAAGCCCATATATTATCAGTAAATCTTAGGCATTACTGATAAGTTCTAGGGTTTACCTACAGGAGTTGTTAAATGAAAAATCTATTTTCTGTCAGATTCCAATGAATTCCTATTTTAAGTATTCGGTGACGTACTGGCGCCTGTTTACTTGGACAAGTGCTCAATTTAGACCTTCCCAATTGTGCTCACCTGAGCCGTATGATTTTTGCAGACAAAGTAATTGGAATATGTCTGCCATTAATTATACTGACTCCAGACGATTGTTTGCCAATACGCCGGTGTTGACGGCTAATGGAAACACTAACGGGTGATATACTGCGCTTTTGTGAAGACCACTGAATGATATACTGTACACCGTCGGGTGACAAGTGTGAACCAGTGGCGCCTGCCCTCGGGCAACTGCTACCTGCTACTGCTTTTTACCCGCAACAAACGGGCCGACGTAAAGATAACCTTTTAATCCCGCCTAAGTGTTTCTAGCTACTCAGATTTGTTTACTAACAGTTTTAAATCATAAAGAGCAGTTAAGCACATTTATTTTGATTGCGTTTAATGCACTGAGCAGGGCAGCAAATATAACCTTCATTTCGAATAAGCTGGTAACAGCTGTTGGAAAATATCAGCTGTTTATCCGTCATAATAAAAGTACACGTAGAAAACAAAATAGGTTGTGGCGATCGGGGGAAAGCCGATAGAAGTGAAAACTTTTATAGCCACGTCTACAGAAATTTTGTATTGAGAAAACATTTAATTTTGCGTAATGAGAAATTATCTAAGTATTTGTTATCAGACGCGCCTAAGAATGTTTTCAACTAAAAAATTACATACGTAACTTATTATCATCTTATATTGAATTATATGTATGCATTATCAATATTTAAATAAATTAATATATTTATTACCAGATCAAAGCTATTTAATAGTTACCTTTTTTCCTTAACAATGTTCAATATATAATGTAACATAACCTATGTGATAAAACAGTTGTTTTACAACGCAACGTAAGCTATAACATAAAATCAGCTGATGCATGAAATCATATGTTATCATTTAATTCACTTTGAGGTAACTATTATTATCATATTATATTGGATATTTGTATACATTATCAAAACTTAAATACATTAATATATTTTCAACTGATCAAAGCTATTTAATAATACTTTTTTCCTTAACAATGTTCAATAAATAATGTAACATAACCTATGTGAAAAACAGCTGTTTTACAACATAACCTATAACATGAAATCAGCTGATGCATGAAATCATATGTTATCATTTAATTCACTTTGAGGTGATTATTATTATCATCTTATATTGAATTATGTGTATACATTATCAAAATTTAAATAAATTAATATATTTTCATATAATATAATATAATATAATTTTTTTCCTGAACAATGTTCAATTAATAATGTAACATAACCTACGTGAAAAACAGCTGTTTTACAACATAACGTATAACATAAAATCAGCTGATATATGAAATCATATGTTATCATTTAATTCACTATGAGGTGACTCAAAGCCTATGGGATTTATACTGACTCTATTAATCTGATAGAATTCATACTGACGCGAAATTTTATGTTTATGTTCATCCAATCAGTTGTAGACGTCGCTATAAAAGTTTTCCCTTCAAAAACATTACAAAATGGCGGTAAGTGAGACTGGCCTGCAGAAGTAAATATTTTATTGGAAGAATGGACTTAATAGAGGTTTTAATAGAATCTAGGTAATATATCCAATAACAAAAGAATGTAGTTAACAGAAAAGATTTAATCGATGTTAACATTTTCAAATAAAAATTTTAATAAAAGAATTAAATTGATACCGTTTATAAAATGTGTCGACTCTTAAATAAGTTTTCATTAAAAAAAATCGGAATAAAATTATATAACTCATTACTATTAAATCTAATAATTGTATTGTAAAATATACATTGATATACAGTATTTACCAATAGCAACATTCTAACTTGATAACGTACAACAAGTAGGTAATATTAAAGAAATTCAATTCCTACTGAGGTCAATAACGAAAAATTTTATTTTAATTACTTTTTATTTTATAGTTACAATTAATAAAAATATTTATATACATATGACATAATCACAATATTAAGTCCCAAAATAGAAAGCGAATTTCTTAGCAATTTTCCATATCCTTCTCTATACAGTAGGCTACATATGGTAGGCCTATAGGACTATTGTTTTTGTTTGTTACTATTTATTCGCTTTCTTTTTTTCGTTTTTAATTTATGAAGCTGACGGTGATTTATAATTTCTCATTCTATCCCCCTCTTGTATTGGTTCATTATCGCAAGGAACCTGTCTCTTATAATTTCATATACAACTTTAAGTAACATATTTCTAGCAATGGGAAAGTTGGATCACTCACAAAGTGCTGGATTTCAAACATGTAGTAATTTAGTTCGAACCCGACCGAGATATTACCTTTTTAAAATTTAATTAATGAATAAATATTTGAAAAACACTATTAACATCAATTGTAATCCCCTACAGGTTAAAAAAATGTATTTAAACTTGATTGGACGAAAACAAACGTATTTTATTAACGATTGAAAATTTGTACAATATATATAGGGACTAGAGTAGAGTCTCGATGATTCGAGGTAGATGGGACCGACACCTCCTCGGATTACCGAAAACTCGGATTACACGGAAATATGTTCCGGTAGGCCCTACTTTAGAAAAAAGGGTGTTTTAATGATCCCTAATACTATAACTAAGAATGCACAAAATACGTTTATAGAATTTTATTGATCACAGTTCTTACCTAAATTTAATGTTGCTTCGGATACATTGTTCATCATGGTTTCTAAATTTTTTTAAAAAAAGAATATAAAGTGTCTTCTGAGCCTGCTTGTCAGATTGCTTCCGTGCTGCGGTGTCGCGTAGACGTCTTAACAGAAGCATCTGTTGGCGTGGTGTATGTTGTTCAATACAGCGTAGCGCAGTTTCCAAGAGGACCATTCCTACTTCGTGACTAATTTTCCCTTCATGTGCTGTCTCTGTCGACCCTTCATCTTTATTCTCGTCATCTATCCCTTCAGTAGCTTTTTGTACCATTTCAATAATCGTAACATGTGTTATTGTTACTTACGTTCGTCCTTACTCCTCCATTGACGTAATCTACGCACGTAACATCAACACTTTCACAACCTGGAAGTTTCTTGATAAGAAATGTCAAATCTGTTTTCTTCTTGTGGATCAATGACACAGTCAACAATTTATTGTCTCAGGATTTTATTCCACGACTTATTTAATATTTCTTCTTTTATTTTGTTCCAAGATTTGGTTATACACTACACAACTCCCTGAACTGTAATTTTGTTAGAAAGCCTACAATGTGTCCTTTCCCTTCAGTTACTTCCAAGAGGATTGTAAAAGGTAACTTCTTTATTTTCTTTCATACATTCCAGAACACCCTGATCCACCAGCTGGATTTGACTCGTAACGTTAGCGAATAGAAATAAAGCACGGCTATCATCAGACCACAGTTGATCTTCATCGGGATGCGACGGTGCTTTTTATAACAGTAAATAATTTGAATTTACTTTTAAATAGATAAAAGTTTAAAATATAAAAATAGGCTCGAATTCAACGGAAGCTCGAAAAATCGAGACTCGGGATTTCAAGACCACTGTATATAGTCTATAAGGAGAGTGTGAGCTAATAGAATGAATTGAATAAAGTAACATAACCTATAGGTAAAACAGCTGTTCTACAACATAACCTATAACATAAAGTCAGTTGTAGTGTTATGAAAAAATATGTGTTGTTACTTATTTAAATTCCTTCTATTATCTCACTCTCCTGATATATATAGTACACATTTTTAATCGTTAATAAAATACGTTTTTACTCATCCAATCAAATTCAAATACATCTTATTAAACCTATAGTGGATGACAATTAATGTTAATACAGTTTTTCAAATATATATTCAATAATTAAATTATAAAAATTTGGGGGTATAGGTCGGATTCGAACTGAGTATCTTTTTCATGTTCAAAGTCTAGCGCTTCTTGGCACTGAGCCAACTAACTAGCAATAAACATGTATCAAAGATTAATATAAAAACGTCCATTGTACAATATTAAATCGTTGCCATGGTTACCACACAATATAATAAACAATGCACTACGATTAAAAATGAACGAAAAGAATAAAATAAACAATCAATGGATTAACGTTATCGAACCTTGCTTCACAAACGGACAATGCGAAAGGAAAACAAAAAGAAACTACAACACAATGTAAGCGACGAAAAAAATGAAGCGTATAAACAGTAACAAATAAAAATAATAGTCCAACAACTTAGGCCTACATAGAAAGGAAAATGGAAACTTACAAGGAAATTTACTTCTATTTTGCCACTTAATATTCTGTTTCTAAAATATGTATATAGGCTTCATATTTATATTAATTTGTAATTATAAAATAAATAAAACTAAAATAAAATTTTCTTTGCTGATTTAAGTAGGAATTAACCTTAAAAATAATGTTTACTTGTTTAAGATAAAATAGTTGCAGCACGTATATAGGCCTACAACTATAAAGATGTGTTAGCGGTAGATCGTGACACCAACTCCCGGATTTTTGCCCAAGATTTCTGTTTAGGCGCGCTAAAAGAAGTATTCATTTCATAAAAATTTTAAGAAAATACAATGTAAAATTATTTATCAACACTAATATTTACTTTTTGTTGTAATCATCTTGAATTCACTGATTCAACTATAACTAAATAATACGTAACTAAGTGAATAAGTGAGGGCTTACTTGCTGACGCGTTTCGAAACAACCGAAGAGGCTTCGCTTCGTAAGAGGAACGATTGTTTCGAAACGCGTCAGCAAGTATGCTCTATGTATTCATTTAGTTACGTTTTATTTAATTATATACTAATGTTTAATTAATATTTGTATGGCGGAAAAATCACCGTTTTCCCCTCACGCTTTTTTTATCTCAGTTTGCTCAGAATTTGTGGTTCTTTGACAATCAGGCTTAAGCCGCTCGAAAACCAAATCTCTTCTTACCAATACGCTGACGGAAACTATTTCCAACGCAGTTTTTCTACAGCTGCTGCCTTCTTCGCACAAAAAATGTCGTTTACGTATCAGAGGAACATTTTAAAAGGCGAGGACAAAATATATATTTACAAAAGTATTTATTTTCTTAGTAAAATGACTATATACTTGTCTGTCGCCTTAAATAAAGGCAAATCCAGCGGCCGGAATACTTTAATACTCCTCTTGTATTCAGCACGGTATGCTTATAATGTAAGCCAGAAGCAGGCGTAACCTGACAGGAGACCAGTTCCTTTATTAATGATCGGCCATTTTATGACACTTGTCATTAATTAAATTATGTAAATTGTTGTTTGACTTTGATAAGCAAAAAGGTCAACGACTTCGCGTTCGTGACAACTCGGACATCCTGAGTAACACATACTTGTCCAATGAGTAATCCACTTAGTCGAGTACTTGTTCGCGTTTGCCAAAGAAGGGTTCGGAGAAAATATCGCTATCAATTTACCGAGTTTTTGTCCTCTATTTCAAACAATGATGTAAGTTGTTTCATATTATAATTTTTTAAATAAATAATAACAATACAATTACTTTAAATCAGTGGTGCACAACCCTCGGGCTCCGGCTAGTTTTTTTGGGGCCCGCAGACCACTCTAAAATATTGCTCTTGAATTTAGAGAAACGGATAATTTAACTTACACTTTTAAAAATGTTTTAAACTTGCATATAGTAGCACTTACTTTGCTTGTTGAGGACGGCCGTTTCGGGAGATGTGTCCCTTTGTCAACTCAGACCGTAACTGATCTCAAGGTTTACGTAGGTTGGGTGGTGGTGGGATATTTTGGTGGTGTGTCAAAAAGTGCGTGTGAGTTGTAATGTAATTCTGTATTGAGTATGTGTGTAGTTTGAAGTGCCTATATATTTCGTATTGTTCGGTTGTGTAGCGTTGGTTATTTCTGTGTTGTTTATGAAGAATTTGTAGGTTAGATGTTATGTCTATGTAGTCGTGTTTTGTGGAGTTGAGATGATCGGCGAACTTTGATTGGTAGTTATTGTTTTTTTAGTGCTTTTATATGTTCTTGGTAACGTGTGTAGAATGACCTCCCTGTCTGGCCTATGTAAAAACTGGGGCATGAACTGCAAGTTAGTTTGTAAACTCCAGTGGTGTTGTAAATGTCGTTGATTTTGCTGTTGGGTTTAAATTGTTTGTTGAGAGTGTTGTGTGTGGAGTAAGCTATTTTGTAGTTGTATTTTCGTAATGTGTTGGTTAGATTTTTTTTAGCATAAAAAATAGCCTAAATTTAATAGACAAAATTAAAAACGTAAAAATCCCACACAATTCCACCTTAGTCTCTTTTGCTATATCAAATCTATATACAAACATCCCCATTCTAGAAACCATCGACATCCTCAAAAACATGCTAATAGACACAAATACACCACATACACACATTGACGAAATCATCCACCTCACAAGATTAATCACATCTCAAAATTACTTCACCTACAATAACGCATACTACAACCAGAAAGATGGACTACCTATGGGCTCCCCCATAGCTAGCATCTTAGCAGAAATATTCATACACCATATTGAACAAAACCGCATTTTACACAACAACAAATACTCAGATAACATAATTTACTGGTACAGATACGTCGACGACATCATAACATTATATAAAGGCAACACACGCAGAGCACACATATTTCTAAAACACCTAAATTCCATACACCCTAAACTAACATACACCATCGAAACAGGACAACTAAACTCCCTTAACTTCATAGACCTCACAATTAAGCGAACAGACAAACAAACACATAAATTCAACATATACCGAAAACCCACTAGTACCAATACGACCATACACAGTTCCTCAAACCACCCGCACCCACATAAACTAGCTGCTTACAACACCATGATATATCGCCTGCTTAAAACACTACTAGACAAAGATGAACACTACCAGGAGTTAAACACCATAAAATATATAGCACAAACAAACGGATACAACCCAACAATGATTGACAAATTATACAACCGCCTAAAAAATAAACATAATAACCCAAATACAAACACACAAGATGACAATCCCATAAAATACTTATCAATACCATACAGATCATCCAAAACCTACAATCATAACCAACACATTACGAAAATACAACTACAAAATAGCTTACTCCACACACAACACTCTCAACAAACAATTTAAACCCAACAGCAAAATCAACGACATTTACAACACCACTGGAGTTTACAAACTAACTTGCAGTTCATGCCCCAGTTTTTACATAGGCCAGACAGGGAGGTCATTCTACACACGTTACCAAGAACATATAAAAGCACTAAAAAACAATAACTACCAATCAAACTTCGCCGATCATCTCAACTCCACAAAACATGACTACATAGACATAACATCTAACCTACAAATTCTTCACAAACAACACAAAAATAACCAACGCTACACAACCGAACAATACGAAATATATAGGCACTTCAAACTACACCCTACACACATACTCAATACACAATTACATTACAACTCACACGCACTTTTTGACACACCGCCAAAATATCCCACCCCCACCCTAACCTACGTAAACCTTGAGATCAGTTACGGTCTGAGTTGACAAAGGGACACATCTCCCGAAACGGCCGCCCTCAACAAACATAAGTAAGTGCTACTATAGGCAAGTTTAAAACATTTTTAAAAGTGTAAGTGATTACTAGTAGCTCACGCGAAGATGGAATCAACAAATGATAATTTAACTGATAACGCCTTGAATTTCTCGAAATATAATGAAATACAATGTTTGACGGAAGATTTTGAAATCAGGTTTCAAGAGATTAATAAATTTGAAAAGTTATTTGAAATCTTTGCATCGCCTTACCGTGATTGTATGGATTCACCAGACAAAATTCAAATGGAACTTATTGATCTGCAGCACATGATTCAATTAAAGTAAAAATTGTGTGAAGCTTCATTATTAGACTTTCACAAAAATTACTAATAATAAAGTCTAATTAATAATAATTTCTTTAATATAATAATTATTTTTATACATAATTATTTATTCAAAGATCAATTAAAAAATTAATATCATTCATCTATTAATAATAATAATAATACAAATTAGAATAACACTTTAAATTAATTACTTTTTTTGTTTCTTCATTATTAACAATTAATTCTATTAGAAACAAATAAAAACATACACAAAACTCACAAATTAATCATTTATTTACTCATACTCGTTTCAATGACCAAGTCATCATCATCAGTGAGTGTTACTACTACAAACTCTAACTTAAAACTTATAGTTTGTAGTAGTAACACTCACTGATAATGATGACGTTGTCATTGAAATGCGTATAAGTAAATGAATGATTAATTTGTGAGTTTTGTGTATGTTTTTATTTGTTTCTAACATAACCTCACAAGCTAAGCTCAAAGAATATTTGTTTAATTATTTCTATATTAATGTTTAGTAAAAATTAATTATCTAAATCAATATTTAATTGAAAATTCAGCATTAAACAAAATTTACTTATTAATAATTATATTTTCCTCAGGTGGAATACCACCATTAATAAGGTTCTTGCCAAAACTTATTGTAATTCAATATATAATTTTATCTAAAAATTACATAATAACATTATTTATAATTACATTATAATTTACAATTACTTTAATTATTTCATTAACCACTTTTATAAAGTATATTTTTTAGTCGTATTTGTTCTGTAGTACTTATATTTGTGAGCACGCTTTTTCGTTAAACTAAATTTGAAAACTATCGCTTCTAAAGCTCGTACGTGTTTATATGACAGTCTTTTGGAATCAATTTTGAAAATAACAACCACAAACATTGAGTATATACATTGAACAAAAGGAAAACAGTGTCGAATTTCTGTACTAGAATAAACATTTTTCAGACTTCATTTTATGTTTATAACATTTTCAAGGTGAAAAATATTTCATGTCTCTATTCTGATATACTTAATATCAATATTACCGCATTGTAAAATAATTGTATTATGTTTTGAATTCTGATGTAGAATCAATATTGTAACATTATAAAGATAGGAACTTTCGGTATCTGGATACATTGTTACAGATATGTATGCTATTATATATTATAAAAAAGCTGAGTATGTATGGTATTTTAGCAAATATTATATTAAATGTAGAATATATATATATTATTAATATATATTAATAATATATATATATATATTTTAAAACAACATAGGTTATTCAAATACAAGAATATTTATTAATTTATATCCAAAGCTTTTCGTTGGCAAACAGTACCAACATCAACTTGTATTTGAATAACCTCTGTTGTTTTAAATTATTAAACAAGAAAACGTATTATATATATATATATATATATATATATATATATATATATTTATATATATATAATAGACGTTTTCCAATTGCTGAACTCGGTAAATTAAAAAAAATTACCCAGGTCAAGAAAAATGAGCAATTAATTAGGCCACCATTCCAAGAAGCTTGTGCACCCCTGTTCTAAATTATTTAATTCTCTTTCTATACCTACTTTTAAAATAAAATTATTTTTCCTCCTTTATCATTTCTTGCAAGAATTTTAAAATGAATATCCATTAATACTTTTACTAAGTATATTTTTCGCTGAAGTTTTTTCAACACAAAGCGTTTTCTTTAGTTCTATTTGTTTTATAAATTCTAATTAAACCCTGTTTGCTCAACTGTAGATATGATACTGCACAGATATATCGCCTCTTCTACATTTGTGCGGGAGTTTTATCCCACGTTAATCCTACCATATTCACACTGCTTTCTAACCCTTTAGGCAGACATACTCATACTGCAAAATCATCCTAAATTACAAAAAAATACTTTTCCAAACTTATATCCTATTTAAAGATAAAAGCCTAATATCATTATGGACCTAACCTTTACAAAATTATAAGGAAAACATAAAAGTTCCAGGCTTTTACTGTCCATGAAACTTTTACGTTTATAGTGAGTTGCGGAGCGTTTTTATCAAAACTTATGTATGAACTTAATAAATTTATGAAAAACATTTTTATGTGTCTTGACACGAGAGCTATCAGTGTCTACACACAGTACACGAAGGTTGTGTTACAATGAATTGTATTGTGCTTTAGCAGTAAAGTAAATTGTGTGACTTCCATCAATTTATGGTTATTTTCAGGTTAGAATTATTTTGCTCTAGTAATTTTAAAAATTAACATTTATAATATGATGAACTATTAAATTTAAATAGCCAAGGTAAATTTATAATAATACAAAGGGTTGTTCTACTTTTTAATTTTCAAATGACTAAATTTAAAAGTAGGTTAAAGTGAAAAATAATCTGTTAACAATAAAACTATCAGAGTAAAGTTATTTTTTCCTAAACATCCCTGCATGCTGTCACTATAGGAATGTAGGTGTATATTTCGTACCAAATTTCACGTGTTCACCTAAAGCTGATATCCTATTTTTGACAACAAAACCAGGCACTGTTCTTTGAGATCCAAGACCCGGCAGGCAAATCTTTTTGTCCAGTATCACTGCGCAATTCTTTCGCGGCTACTTCAAAGCATCCACAATTGCACAGAAAATAAATCCAACTTAGTGTTTATCTATCCTAAACTGTTTTGCGGAAAAAGGAAACCAGCCACGCATAAGGGGCGGTTCTTTGAGTCGGTGGAAAGCAAACACATTAACCAGGCGCCACTGCTAGGCCACCTAGATTTCGTGTCTAGCTGTTGACAAGCTGGTAGGCCTTCTAGATAACACGACCGATTATTGAATGTCTTTTAATTAGTTAGACCTATCTTCAGGTAGACGCTCTCTAGTATACCGCTCAAATATTTATTACTCACATAACATTTTCGAAAAGGTTGTTTTATATGTTCCTCTTCTTTGCGTAAATAATCTAAACTTTAAAAACGCCTATTTCGATGTCGGCTCTTTTTTCTGAAAAGAAGATCAAAAGGTGTGATATGATATTGTAATTTATGCGGGGCAGTTTGATGAGGCAATATCGGCGACTATATGGAGAGAGTTGTTTATTGCTTTTTCAGGGCGTGAGTGTTTCCACAAATCTTTCAATGTCAGTTCTCTAAAAGATTCATAGCAACTTAAATTTCGAAGGTTAAAATCGAATGGCAAACCAAAACCTGTAATTATAGTGGACAATTCTAGTCAATTCTGGATGTACATTGCTTTAATCTTTTTGAATAGTTAGTAAACAATTACAGTATTATAACTTTGTAACCTTTTGATGATCCTGTGTTAGCGAAATGTAACCTACGTAAAGGTTATGTAAATATTTGTAGTAAGCGTTTATAATTTTTTAATAACTTAATTAGTCAGCAGTGCAATTTTTGGTAGCTTTTAATAACAAACAAGTAATATAAAAAATTCAAGTCATTTCCTACTGAGGACGACAAAAAAAAATTTATTTTAGTTACTTTTTATTTTATAATTATAAATAATATAAATATGTATATATGACAAAATCACAATATTAATTGGAAAAATAGAAAGCGAGTTTCCTTGCAATTTTCCATATGCTTCTCTATACAGTAGGCTATATATGGTGTAGGACTATTGTTTTTGGTTGTTACTATTTATTCGCTTTCTTTTTTTCGTTTCTAATTTATGAAGCTGATGTTTTATAACTTGTCATTCTATCAATCTCTTGTAATGCTTCGTTATTGCAAGGAACCTTTCTCTTATAATTTCATATACATCTTTAAATGAAAGTGCCAAAGTACTGGATTTCAAACATGTAGTTATTCAGTTCGAATCAAAATGGAGCATCAAGTTTTTTAATTTTAATTAATGTTAAATATTTGGAAAAACTATTAAGATCAATTGTCATCCACTATACGTTGAAAAAATATATTTGAACTTGATTGGAAGAATAAAAACGTATTTTTTTAACTATTGAAAATTTATATAAGACATATATAAGGAGAGTGTGACCAAATATCAGGAATTAAAAAATATTTAACCATAAGTTAAATGTCGATTCTCTTAAAATAAAAGCAAACTTTAATAAAATATTTATCGTTATATATTTAGGCTTGGGGGTCATCATTATAGGCCTAATATATATTTAGAGGCATCTCATTTACGTGAATTACAATGGTGTAATTTATTAATAGTCTAAGGTCTATTTCTGCACTGACACTTGTAGGGCTTTCAACAAAACAAACAGTAGACACAGTTCCGTATTCAGTCACTTGAATGGCATTTTTGCTTCTTTGAATACAATATAGCAAGGTAGGCCTACTATATATTTTTATTTTGGGATTGATTAACATTGGTCACTTAATAGCTAGTTGCTTGATTGGTATTTGAAAGAGCAAAACAATTTATTCTAGTCTAAATTATGCAAGAAATTATTTGACATTCCTAGCAGTATGAATTGGAATCCTATATTTGTAAAGAAAGGAAATAATAAAAGACATAGCTATCTTGTGGAATTAATATTTGCAAAATGTCCGTAGAAGAAAAGCAAAATGGTTTAAAAAAACGTAATAGTCTCCCTGTTCGCTGTTGGTTATGAAAAAAGGGTGTTCAGCATTAAACGAAATACTGTAATGCCCGTTACTTTTTATTAGCCTAAACACTTTTTTAAGACACACTTTTGAAGTGACATATTCTTTAGGGTTGTCTGATACTTTTTGGATTGGAGAAACAAACTCTTCGCATGGTGTAATGTAGTTACACATACGCGAGCAGTGCAAACACACACAAATTATAGCCTATTCCCATTAAATCAAGCATATCATGTTACACAACAGCTTTTTCATTACTCGTAGGTTAGGCCTATATTTGTTTTTGGACTGTAGATTATTAAGTTGTTATTATTCAATATTGATTTGTTAATTAATAAAAAGCCCATTAATACAGAAATAAACGGAGGATATTTTGAGGCTAGGTCTCAAAAATTGAGGTCTTATAAAAGGATGTCTAAAGATCAAAAAAGGTTATTTTGAGTCCCACCAACTTGCTCTGTGATAAATAACCCGTCTTCAACCTATTCCGAACATAGTCATTGAAATATAATTGCCTTATTTTCCCTTTTAAATTTCACACGATACAGGCCTATGTAACTAAAAAAAATAAATTTCTCTTTGACAGAGACCAAATTATTAGAAAATTAATTTTTATCGATTTCTCGAAAACTGCCTATTTTTCGCGTTGGTTTTTTATTTTGTTTTGTAATTTTTGTTGTATTTATTTATTTGTTTATTTATTAATTTATTTGATTTTATTTAAAACATTGCGTGCTGTGTTAGATTTTGTTTGGCGATGATAACCACAATTGGTTTTTCGCCAAGAAAAAAAAAAAAAAAAAAAAATTTCGCGTTTGGTTATACCCTACTTGCTTTTAATTTATTTCGGCAAATTAGAAAAAGATATAATAAAATAGATCACTATATTTTACTTCATTACTAATGTAGCTATAGACCTATTATATTCTAGCTACAAAGTAGGCTTATTTGGTAGGACATACACCTGTGTAGTTGGTTTAATACTTAACAGAAAGAGATTTCTCAAACTTCAAATTTTTCTTTCACATGTGTTAGGCCTACTAAAAATACATTCTAAACAAGAAAAAAAGTTAAATGCTGCAAAACTTAAACATACATTATTTAAATACTTGTATGTGACTTTTAATCTCATTAGAAATATTACATTCTCCTAGATTTTACCAAGTAACAATGAACAATGAAAAGAGAAACAAAAATTCAACACAACAAATAAAACACACAGAATTATAATTGGTAAACTATATTACAAAATACAAAAAAGAACAAAAACAATAAAAAAAAGGGGAAAAATCATCATACTGTCGATGAACCCCCCCCCCCCACACACACACACACACAATCAAAACCTCAAATAAAATCACTCGAAAATTTCAAAAATAGACAATAGGATAGCATTTAAAACTAACAACAACCTAAAACACAATAACATACGATACAAAAAAATGTTATTATATTATAATAATAAACTCCAAACACCAGGTAAATGCAAACTAAACTGTATAGACAGTATCAATTTTTTTTAGTCAAAAGAAAGTAAAAAAGTATCAGTCAAAAAACGTAATGAAAAGGGTAATCACCACTTTATGTCTCTAAAAAAATTTTAATTTACTTCGGAGAACTTACCTTCTACCTAAAGGGCCATAATTCTCATTACATTTTATTATCAAAAGATAATAGCTGTCACTTAGTCATTGTCCTAAATTCCATTATCCATAGCAACTTTTGTTTTATTTTGCCTTAGATCTCAAATATAATGCAAATGAAAATTTAAATAAACTGTAATTTGATTTATTTACTTGCAGGCGAATGTTTCCATACATGCGCTTAGAAATAACAGGTTTGGACCCAGGTGCTCGTTACTTTGTCATCTTGGAAACAGTCCTCAGTAGTGGCAGTCGCTACAAGTTCTCAGTGAATGAATGGACACCTGTAGGAACTGCAGAGCCACAGTTACCTCCTTCTGCCAGACTGTGTATACATCCAGACTCCCCAGCAACAGGTTCCCATTGGATGACCCAACATGTTATGCTGAACAAGATCAAGCTTACCAACAATAACTTGGACAGATGTGGTAATGTAAGTTATTTCTTGGATGTGATTTATTCTTTGGTTTCTCAATCACTATATAAGTTAAACGTTTTCCTTTATGTATTTAAAATTTCTTTACATTCTTACTGAATAAGAAACACTTAGCTACTGAATAAACACTTTTACATGCTGTGTGTTACAGTTTAGAACAAAATAATAAACTTGTAAATATTTTAAAAACCTGCCTATTTTAACACTTATATTTGGTTTAGTTGCTGTTATATTTGCATAGTTCAACAAATATAAGTAAGTGCTACTATAGACAAGTTTGTAAAATATTTACAAGTGTTTTAGTAGAAACTAGTAGCTCACGTGAAGATGGAATTAACAAATATAAAAATAATAAACACAATTGAAGAGGAGATTTGAATTTAAAGTTTGTTTTTATTGAAAAACCTCTTACTTGATAAAAAGTCCAAAGCATATGAGGTTTATCAATGACGATTTTCTTTGTTTTACCTGCTTAAGCTATCATGACAAGAAAGTGTTACAAATTCACTTTAATTTAGGCTGTAATACAGAAAGAAACTACATATAAATCAAGAAGCAGAATTTTTAAATATTAAAACTTGAGATTGAAGTTAATAAATGAGCTAATCAAATATGTATTATGTTTTAGATTGTATTGACGTCAATGCATAAATATTTGCCCAGAATTCATGTTGTGATGGCTTCTGATATATTAGCAGTCCACTGGAGTCCAACAGCAACTTTCACATTTGCAGAGACTGAGTTCATAGCAGTAACTGCTTATCAGGTATCTTCACATATGAGCCAAAAATTGCTTGTGAGATAAAATTATAAACTATTCATAAGCAATCTTATAAAAGTACATAAAACGGTGTATGATTTTGCTAACAAACATGTTTCACTAACATTACAAATTGCCATCTTCAGTACAAATTATTCACTGTAACTTTGCTGAAAAATATTTTTTTAGCAAACTATATACTATTGTGAGTATTGAGTTTTATGTATTTTTATATTACAATGCATTTTGATAATTTTTTAAAAATTTTTCGTTAATGCCTATACTTGGGAACTAAATTTGCTAGTAGTAGTATTGTGGTTATAAGGGAATTTGCTATTAGAGTATTCCCAAATAAAATCTCTTTTTTTTATAAAGTGCCCTATCAGTTGCAAACAGTAGCTCTTAACAAAACCTTTCTTTTATGATTTTATTTGCCATACATCGGAAAAGTTGCTAGACCTAAGACAGTTTTATTCTACTGCCAGCTCTAAATTTTTCTTTGAAATATAAGCTGAAATATGGTATAATAAGATGAGCATATTGTGGTTCATAAGATCACCTAAGTATTCCAGCATTCCCATATCTTTCCCGGCTGATGTATGTTAAATCAAAGATATTCGTATATTGTGTCTGTAGGTCCGTTACAAAAAATCTTCAACCTTTTTCATTAAAGTTTGGTCATTATGCAACCAAAAACACCAAATATTCGAGGAGACTGATTTTGAGACGTAGGATTAAAGTAAATATTTACATTTGTTGATTCCATCTTCGCGTGAGCTACTAGTAATCACTTACACTTTTTAAAAAATGTTTTAACTTGCCTATAGCAGCACTTACTTTGCTTGTTGAGGACGGCCGTTTCGGGAGATGTGTCCCTTTGTCAACTCAGACCGTAACTGATCTCAAGGTGATACACCCACACCACCAAAATATCCCACCCCCACCCTAACCTACATAAACCTTGAGATCAGTTATGGTCTGAGTTGACAAAGGGACACATCTCCCGAAATGGCCGTCCTCAACAAGCAAAGTAAGTGCTACTATAGGCAAGTTAAAACATTTTTTAAAAAGTGTAAGTAAATATTTACTATAAGGTCCATATTACCTTAAGGTACCATATGCACTATAAGGTAAATATATATTATAAGTACATTTTAGGTAAATATGAAATATAAGTTACTGAGGGATGCTTATTTCTATTTTATTGCCTTTGCTTGCCCTCATTTGGAGTTTACTATATAATTCTATGTGTTCAATTATTTGATCACACAACACTACATCTGGTTGTTGATTTTAGCTTGTACACATGCATTTTGTTTTTGTTATACTTAGTTTCAGCTCTTGGTCTTTTTATTTGAACCATTAGACAATTCAACTACGCCATACTATTAGCAAGTATCACAGTGTCTACATATCTTATGACATTATGTTACTCCATTTATATTTATGGTTTCACTGCTTACTTCTAGCACTGTTTTAATCACCTCTTCAAAATAGATGTTAAAGAGGATGGAAGGAACTATTTGATTCACATAATATTTTCATTATTTTGTTGTGTATGTTATTATTACCTGGCTTTTAATTGTTCTAAGATTCATTAATGCTTTTTCTACTTTTGATCTCACCAAACTATACAAATAAAAAATTGTCTAAAATTGCAACAGTTACCAATTTTGTTGCCTCTCAAGTACATTTGAAAATTTAACTGGCAATAGCTTTTAAAATTCAAACACTTAAAAAAAATTCACCAATGTTTAATATGGATACAGTATTTAATTATAAAAAAAAAACCCTTAAAACTGGAGTTACACGCATAGTTCATAAAGTGATACAGCTTTCATGTGTTTGATCTCATCTATCAGTAATAATATTTTTAAAGGAAGTTCAATAAAAAGGAACTTTAAAGAAATTAATAACGTTTAAATATATCTGACAGTTTTGGCTCTAGGTTATTTAAAATTTCAATGGTTTGTGTTCCAATTAGTTGAATGTTAACACTTCGAATTGATCTTGAAGTGAGTTATTAAAATTTATTTTGATTGCCAAATGTTTAGGTCTATAGCTGATTATATATCTGCAAAATATGACATTAGAATTCGCTCTCCAAACTCAACAAACAATCAATATTAGACAGTGAATTTTGTTCTCCATGATGTTTGTCTATCCTTTAAATTGAATCTTTGGAATGCAACAACTTGCATTAACATATAATTTAAAGTAAATGTTTAAAACATTATTCAGAGTAAATGTTTACCAATTCACTTGGCTTTCTTCAATAGTGTCTCATCTTTAATATTTTGTGGAAGTAGTGGGTTTAAAAAGTTTCTCAATTTAAATATTTGGCTTGACCTGAAAGTACTAGTTCTAAGTCTCAGATCATATAAGGAATAAATCTAGTTCCAAATTGAGTGCAGTAAAATGGAGGCGGAAGAAAGTTGAGGATGATATATTTTTGTGAAAAAAACACTCTAAAGGAATAAATAAACACCACCAGAGTTCTTTAGTTTAGAAAGTTAATTTTAGTAAGACAGTAAGAATACTTTAATCATGTTATAGAGGACAAACTGAAGAAAGGACTTAAGGAAGGTTAGATACTAATGTGACATTAAATTTTAAACAATATAAGCTTGTATAGGAAAAGCCTAAATGGAGACTTGTTTTGAAAATATTGAACTACCAGGACAGATAAGTTTCAATTTGATATTATAGTTAGATATAATTCTTTTCTATTCTTTATAGATATTGATGCAATAAAAAAAATGTGTTAAATAAACAGAAAAATGTCTGTAAATATTTGTTCTCTATATTTAGTTAATGTACAATGGTACTAAATTTTAATAAAAAATTCTTTACATTTTCTAGAATGAAAGAATAACCAAACTGAAGATTGACAACAATCCATTTGCAAAAGGCTTCAGGGAAGTTGGTTCTTCAAGATCTGGCAAACGTAAAATTAAGTCAGAAGAGAAAGGTAATAATGCATTCATGTTACCCTTTAAATATTGAGACAAATGGAAGATTGCTAAATTATAAAAGATGAATCTATATTATTTAAAAATATATGGTAACTATATTGAACTCAGGATCCAATGATATTGCGGAAGATAATGTACCTGGCAATGCAAATACTCTTAAGTAACATTCTAAACAAAAAATTAATTGGTATTATGCCCTGAAAATTTACAATTTTCAAAAAACATAAATTAACAATAGAGCACATAGAAGTTATATGATAAAACGATTTCCCTCATAAAGCCATACAATGTCTTTAAGGAGATATAATACTACTAAATACTAACAAGCCATATAAAATGTAACTAACCTAACCTAACCAAAAACTTAAATAGTTACATTAGAAGACAAACAAGAAAAGATAAGAGATCGATACACTATCAAGATTGGAATACTGGATATTTTATACAGTACATTATTACCATGTAATTCTAACTGTAAAGTCTTACAATGAAAATACTGGAAAGAACCCCAAAAATAATCAAAAATAACAAATCAAACAAGTTACTTGAGATTAAACCCTTAAAGTAAAATCTTCTTAAGTAATTTTCAACTTTATGTCATATATCTTTATATCATATAGTTTCCATATGCTCTGTTAGGTTATGCTTTTTGAATTTCCAAGTTTTTTAATCTGCTTCAATGAACTTTTTAACAATGTCCTTTATGACTTTGTATTGGCAGTTGCAAATGGTTAAAAGAAATATTAATTGGATCATGAGTTCAATACTGTCTATAACATCATCTCAGTTTTGAAATAAAAAAGTTAATATTGAAGTAAAATTATAGTCTATAAATATTTTTTTTTCTTAGTCAAATAGGTTCAATTTATTAAAAAAGTTTTTACGAAAAAAGTAAACAACTTTAAAATGTCTATAAAAAAAAAAAATTTTGTAGTTATTGTGTGCTTTTTATTTCTCTTTAGTAAAACTACAAAAGTTCAAATCATCCACAATCATTCAACTATATAATACCAAGTTGAAATAATTTTTACAATTAAATTATATAATTCTCTGTAACAGTTGTTTGATTCTTCAAGAAATCATAAACCAAAAACCATTATAATAATTTAAAAAATTAAAAGTTCCCAGTTTGACAGAAGTTGTTTATGAGTTAACAAATTGTCTGTGTGTGAGAAGTTAATAGGCTATAGTTATTTATTGGTGGTTAATATTTTAATAATAATTTAACAATATTTTAATATTTATACCATTGATATATAATGTTTCGTTAAGACTAGTTCATTTTAGAAAGCATTTAGTTGTTGACTACAACAAAGTGTAAATCAGTGCTGGTGGAAGATTTAACTCCCCAAAATATGTGATTATTGTGACTTTAAGTTTCCTTGAAAATGATTTTTGACAACATAAACAAAACTTAAAGTTATTGGGCCCAAAATAATAGTTAGCTTCTACCAAAGTATAATGAGGTCTATCATAGCAACTAATTTGGTATTTCCAATATTTGTCTATGTTTGATAATATTTTATAAGAAAAAAATTTCTATTTCAAAATTTATTAAACTTAACTACTATAAAAGTTCTTTTATACGGGATTCTATCATCTGGAACGTTCTATTAACCGGGACATTTTCAACAAATCAGTACAGTACACTTCTTTGTTATTAAAAGATGTGACTCATTGTATGTACAGTATGAAACAGATGTCAATTAACCACACTAACCAAGAAATAGCTTAAGAAAAAATAAACGTTTCATGGAGTAATGCTGCAGCTGCTTTTACAACACTGTTAATGTTTGTTGAAGGTGCGAAATGCTACTTCAGGAGGTTTGTTGGGTCGGGAAGCTTTGCAATTGCATATTCTTCGTTCAATACAGGCGCATATCCAGCGACTTGCTTTGGGGGGGGGCAATCGATGCATTATATATATATATATATATATATATAATATGTGTGTGTGTGCTCGTGCGTGTATGTAAAAACATAGAACAGAAAAAGTTCTTTCTACGCTTGCGTTAGAAATCGGTAACGTGATAAAGATTCATAGCAAATTAGACTTTTTAATAATAATTATTCCAGTGTCGATAACACTTATAGCTAGAGAATATTATTAATTTCATAATAAGCTATTATTATAAAAATGGTTTATTAATTAATATAAGTAGTTATTCTTCCAACACGAACAATTCCGGAGTCAACTGCGAATATTACGCTTGCAAAATTACGTATTGAAAATCATATGTTCGAGACTAAGCTTCATTAGGGCTATCTGTTGTTAAAACGTTTAGACGTTTACGAGGGTATGCCGAGGAAACGCGTCACATTTTCAAATTAAAAATTAAAATTTTATATTTTATTTACAATAAAAGACGAATTAACTTAAGTAAAACTCTAATTTAATAGAAAGTCCTAATTTAATAATATATTGTCGATTTTTAACTCAAAGTTCTTGAGGGTTGGGGGGGGTCAATCGCCCCCCCCTCTTGGATACGCGCCTGCAATATTTGTTGAAACACGGTCATCATCCTGTATCAGTCAGTCAAACATCTGTGATTTTTTTAAAAAAATCATTCAAACATTATAAAATTTTTAGTTTTTGTATAGTGAAGTGTGCTGATGAATGTTTTATATTAACGTTGTAAAAGCGAAAAAGTTTTTTAGCAATAAATTTCTTTTCTTTCTTATATATTTTGAGTGCGCAAGCGAGTGCTTTTATTAATACATACGGAAATACAGTAATTGGATACAAACAAATATGGGTGGTAAGATTTCAACAGTACATTCAATTTTCCATGATAGGTAGCATAATGTTTTGCACAGTATATAAGGATAGGTTCTATTATCTGAAAATTTTTGATAACTGGCAACATGCCGATTTCGACGGTGCCCGATATTAAAGCTTTTACTGTATACAGAAAAATGTTTATAATTTTTAAAAATTGTTTTTACAATTTTTAATACATTCTTTTAAAACTAAACCAATTTAGTGAGTTATAAAAAGTATTTTGAAGTAATTTTCTGTGGTTTCATTACAGAATGTAAAAAGATTTGCGTGCCTACAGTAACCACATCATCTGACGACAGCATAACCTTGTCTGTAGACACAGCTACACATTTAGGTTCAAATGATGAACCCCCTTTATCGCCAAGACTGATGTTTCCCGAGATTCCAATCTCACACCATATTTATCCTTATCACTTGTTGTCATATCCATATTTCTTCCCCCACCCACCTCCACCACCGCCGCCACTATATCCTTACCCATACTTTCCCTACTTCCTACCCTTCAGGTCCAGACCAGAACCTTATCTCATGGATCTTAGTTTGAGAGAGAAAGAAATTAATATTACTTCTATAGACTGAGTTAAAATAGTAAAGCAGATGCTATTAATAATGTTTTTTTTATGCTGGATCATATTTTTTTAATCATTTTTTTCAAATAATATACAAAATCTCATTTAGTTTTGTGTACATTTGAAACAATATTTGTAACTATATATATTATAAAAAAACTAGATAAAAATTATGAAGCTGGATTTTGCTGACATAATCTAAGAAATTATTCAAAATGAAACCTAAGCATACCACAACTTTAATTATTGGTAGTTGTGGTTTATTACATTCATTTTAAAAATTACTGCTTCAGACAATAAATTAATTAGTACTTTATTTTATTCTAAGGTATATTGTATATTTAAGTTGGATACAATTTTCTTCAATCTTTTACATTGTCATGCTAATATTGTTAGCTAGCAGACACATTTTGAGTTTTTTTCATAGTGTACTTTTGTTTTTCTTATCGTTCTTGTACAAAACTTCAAGTAAATTGAAAATGTCTAAAATAAGAATAATTTTGTTCAATGCGGAATTGGCTATGTCAGATATTTTAGGAAGTAACTATCTAAACAAATTTTATTTATAAAAAGTACCTATAAAACTAACCAATTATTTATTGTGTGATAGTAGTGTCCAAGTTAATCTGATCACAAATATTATTAGTAAGAAGCTACATTATTTATAAAAAAATGTGTGAACAATTTCTGAATATCTAGTAAATAATACATTGTCTTTATTTTTTATCACTTCATCTATTCAATTTGGTATCGATTTAATTAGTACATACTTTTACAATATGTTTTTAATAAAACCATACCCATATTACAGCTGCAAAAGGTTGTATATTTCTTATACTATAATTCATTTTTTAGTTGATTCTTCACTGTTGCCCAAAGATTTTCAATTGAGCATAAATGTGGGGAATTTCCTGGCCATGATAACACTTTCATGATATCTTGAAGAAAAATGTTTTCATTTTCTTGGCAGTATCTAATTCTTGTTGGAACCTTCCAATGCTATGTGGGAATTTGAAAGCTGTAGCACAATCTTTGACTTAAGAATTTTCTTATATCCATTACTTTTTAACATATTATCTACTGGTGGAACTAATGAACATTCATTTGAAAGAAGTCCAACACATTTGTTTCTAGATATGTATCTATTGATAGATAAGAGCTGGTAATGTTTTTTTCATCTGATGCTTTTTGAATATATGAAATGACCAAGCGCCTCTGATCGCAACAATTTGATTCTAGATATGTTTAATCTATTGATAGATAAGAGCTGGTAATGTTTTTTTCATCTGATGCTTTTCGAATATATGAAATGACCAAGCGCCTCTGATCACAACAATTTGATTCTAGATATGTTTAATCTATTGATAGATAAGAGCTGGTAATGTTTTTTCATCTAATGCTTTTCGAATATATGAAATGACCAAGCGCCCCTGATCACAACAATTTGATTCTAGATATGTATCTATTGATAGATAAGAGCTGGTAATGTTTTTTCGTCTGATGCTTTTCGAATATATGAAATGACCAAGCGCCCCTGATCACAACAATTTGATCCTACGTTAAATAATATATTTCCAGTCTTCAATAGTTCATTTAACATGTCCTTTTGACCCACAAGAACTGTTTTGCTACAGAGAAAACAACTTTACATCACATACATGATATAGAATTGTTGTGGTTAACAGTGTAACCACATCATAAAAATAAACAAAAAATTCCCTGCGTTCTGATTAATTTGCATACTACTGTAAATATTGCTAATTTGAATACCTTTCTATAAACAATTCCGTTTATAAATATTGGTATGCATAATAGACAGTCTAAGTTGGTATTTTAGTTTTCAGAAATGTGAAACATTATATAAGTGTTTTACATGATATAACTGAATGACATTCTATCTGGAAAAGAATTATGATGACAAAATAAAAAAGAGATAACTTTTATTCAGTCAGATGTATAATCAGTTGTCCACTAGCTTTTAATTCATTACTTATGATAGACTACTGCTATTTATTAAAAATTGTAAAATTATCAATTGGTAAAAATAGATTCAGCAGAAAAATAATAATAAAATATTTTAGCCTTAAAACCTCAATAAAATGTGTATTAAAATGTCAATTGTACAATATTTGTATCCTCACTACCAGCAGAAAATTATGACTATTTCTTTTTTTTAAATAATTGAAATGTACTTTTTTTAAGGTATTTTAGATGGTTTAATACATTCCAGATGTGTAATAACTACAAGAATCAAGTATTTAAGTTTCGAAGATGAACTGAACTTCATATTGTTTATGAAACTGTTCAAGCAAATAGAAATAATTTCGTTTTTTAATTACTAATGTAGATGTAGTTACATTTTAGAACTGTGTTTTTAATAGTTAGAAATATCAAAGGTTATATCAACAAATTTGTCTTTTACATTTGGAATTATTAAACTTTTGGTATAACTTTTACCTATAAGAAGACAGATTGTAAACAATTTCATTTATATATAATTAAAATGAAACTAAAATCATTTATTGGACAAACTAGTAAATTTTGTCCTCTCATTCCTTTTCACTAAACTGTATTAGTGTTAACAAAGTTTTGGGTAAATCACCTAACTCCAAAGGTATTAGAAAAATTAAATAACTCAATTTAAGTTAAAACATTCGATTTATCTTGACATACATTTAATTATCACATCTTCAAGGATGTTTTGTTGTTACTCATCTCAGATATAGTTCAGATTTGAAAAGGTATTGTTGAGTTTTAAAAAAAATTGTTGTTAAAAAATAATAGAAACAACCCTAATACAATAAAAAATTACAAATAATACAAGTTACTTAAGATTTAACCCTTATGTACATTTCGATGACCATGTCACCATCATCAGAGGGTCTTGTAACAAAATACAATCTAGCAAACCAGAAGTTAGTCACTCTAGTTTGTAACTTCTTGTTTGCTAGATTGTAATTTTGCAATAAGACTCTCTGATGATGACATGGTTATCGAAATATACATAAGGGTTTAATCTTAAGTAACTCGTATTATTTGTTATTTTTTTTGTGGTATTGGGGTTGTTTCCAAGATTTTCATTGGATGATATTGTACCACTGTGCTTTTGATATTGTATATTTTACAAAATAAAACAATTATGTACTAATATTATCTGAAACATTATAGTTTACAAATGATATGGCATTAAATAGTGTCAATAAGTGACTTGAGTGAATAATGAATAAATGATATGGTGCTAGTAATGCAAAAGAATAATGTCATATAAAGGTACTGGTAAAGAAATCATGAACATTATGTAATTCAATAAAAAAGCACAAACATTATTTGGTAAAATTTTGTTTCTCTGTTTCTCTAGTTAGGTATTTTCATGTTAATAATATTTTTATTATTTATCTTTTTATCTAAATTTAATTATAATAATTAATTTCAAAACAATTTGGTCTACAAATTTTTAAAACAGTTTTAATAGTAAGTCTATTTGAATAAAGGTAAAAAAAAAATTTATTATTTAAACTGCAGTAAATAATTATTTTTGCAAATAATTAGAAACAAATAATCGAATTGTAAAAATCTTTTTCAACAATAACAAATATTAATAATTAATATATTAATTTCTTTATCTTTAAAATGTAAGTTACATTGTTATCCTTGAAACACTTTTGATGGAATTCATTTAGAAGTTAACAATTTTTGTTTAATATGAATTCTCAGTAGAAATTGTATGGTTTTATTCTGTAGAAAATGGTAAATAATTTCTTTTTTTCATTAATATTATTCTGCTTTACAACAATTCCTATTTGTTACCAAAGAAGTTAAGTTTAAGTTGTAAATAGCTATTTACAGAGATATTTATTTTTGTACTTTTGTAAAATAAAGTTTTGTTTCTATTACATTGTGTTTGTTTTTTATTATTCAAAATCACCATCTATTCCGTCTATTACACCCGTCTATTCATACAACATCATCAATTGAAAATATACATTCCAATTGCATTGTATCAAAATTATGAGTTTTACAGGCCAAATAGACTATATGTTTTATGTTATTTTTACATTACAAAAAAATAATGGTTGGGAACAATTGTTTCTATACTTTGTGAAAAAAATAATCTAATTTTTGTTTGTTTGAAACATTATTAGTTAAAACATAAATTTGGTTTGGATCTCAAATTTTTCTATTGAGGATAAGCTAAAGCTATAGGAGAACCTCATGAGCGGAGTTAAGGAGGGGCATTGCCCTCCCCAACTTTCTGGACACGTGTATTATTTTTTTTATATTCAAAAGCTTACAATGAACTCATTAAAATACTACAAAAATAATAATAATGGTGACAAGAAATATACCTGGGAGTATCAGTTGTTATTTTGATGTATGTGAATAATTTTCTTAATATGACTGTAAGTTCAGAGAAAAACATGAAGTTCTGTTCATGAGTCATGAAAAATCTTATAAGTCATGATGCTCAAAATGAAATATTAGGAATTGTTTCACAAGAAGTTTGGTATTCAACGTTATGTTTCTCATAGAAAGAAAACAGGCTTATTTTTGGAGTTACAACTGCAAAATTCGAAAAAATTTTTAACAATTTTAAATTTTGCAAAGCTATAAGTCTAAAAGCCCCCGATTTGCATTCTATGAGAAACATATTGTTGAGTACCATACTCTAACTTACCAATAAAAATATTGTTTAAAACATGTACCTTAAATGTAAATAAACACTTTTAAATGTTTTAAACTTGCCTATAGTAGCACTTGCTTCGTTTGTTGAGGACGGCCGTTCCGGGAGATGTGTCCCATTGTCAACTCGGACCGTAACTGATCTCAAGGTTTACATAGGTTAGGTTGGGGGTGGGATATTATGGTGGTGTGGGTGTATTTTGTGTGTATTAGGAGTTATGATGTCAAAAAGTGCGTGTGAGTTGTAATGTAATCCCACTCCCACCCTAACCTACGTAAACCTTGAGATCAGTTACGGTTCGAGTTGATAATGGGACACATCTCCCGAAACGGCTGTCCTCAACAAACAAAGTAAGTGCTACTATAGGCAAGTTTAAAACATTTAAAAGTATTTAGTGATTACTAGTAGCTCACGTGAAGATGGAATCAACAAATGGTTATAATGTAAGTTTTTGAATACTGGATCAAATCTTCATGTACCTTAACCTAAACCTTCCAAAGGTTTTGCTCTGGAGCCACCTATTGTCAAGAAACAAAAAATGTTTAAGAAAATTACAATATTTTTTTGCTAGTGTTTGAATAATATTACTCGTCTGAGGGCCCCTTCCCAAGGTTTAAAAAGTTAAAATCTTCTTACATCTAGAACCTTTTCTATTACTCTGTTTTACTTCTTAGAGCTATATAATTCTGTAACAAATCTTTCTTCCATTCTCTGGTGTTTTACCAATTTTGGTTTTAAGTTCTCAAATAATTGATTGTTGTTTTCTTCATGATAAAAGTATGTTTTGGGTAATTGCATCACAGGTCTATTTGATCAGTTATTTAAATTGAATTGGATATCAATTTGAAAGAAAAACCAATACATGTTAAAAACGACAGTTAATTTCTCCAAAAAAATATTTATTTGGCTGCAAGGCCTAGTTAACAGCTAGTGAGGCTTTTATTAAGACGCTGGACACAGTTCGGAAGAGTGCCCTAAGGATTGTGAGTAGTGCTGCTTTTTCATCCTTAATCGCAGTTATGGAAAGTTACTTAACTACCAAATCACTTAAAGCTTATCACAATAAGACCCACACTAAAATTTTTAAAAGATCATTTAGTGTCGGAATCTTCTGGGAAATGTATTGCTCTGAAAAGACCCAGCATAAGAGTTAAAATAGATTTACAGAGTACAGAGAACACTAGATTTACAGGAAAAGTACCATTTCAATCAGGGTAGGCAACAACCTGGTTTTGCCATCAAGTGTCTCGGGAGACACTTGATATCCCTCCCTGTGTACCTGATTCTGCCTAGTATCATACAATGTACAACAGATATACACATTGTGTCTCTTTAGGTTTACTGCAGGCTATCAACTACTCTGGCTAATCCTCTGCAGCATTCAAGAGCAATTTAATAATGATGATACCTTACGGCAAAGCTCTAATGGGGAGTATGCTATCTAATGACAGAGCTGACACAAACAAACACTGGGAGAGTAAGTAGTATGTTTACCTAGTCCTTTTTTTACAAGTTGCAAAGACTCTTTTCATACAGAATTCTTTACAAACCATTTTATATACTATTATAATTTTCAATTCATTACTTTCAATGCCCACACGTCCACTACATGTCACATGTTTATCTAAAGTGACAAGATTAAGTTTCCAAGAGTAAAATAAATATGATTATGTTCTTGGCTGAATGGTATACAGTACTATTAATAATATTATTTCTAGTTAGTAGTAATTGACTTTTTAATATAGGCTGAGTCTTACGCCATCGCTTGCACAATATTTTCAGGTAACTAATGTAGGCTGACCTAGGACAAAAGGTTTTGGTGAGCTAACATCATGATATGAGGGTTGTCCAAAAATTAAAAACCGTTTGAATTTTACCGCCGCACCGGTGAAATATTCCGCTAGGTGGCAGCACTACCTTGTAGCCTCGCCTCTCCCCTCTAAAATGAGGTGTCACGTGCATCTGTACCTTTATTAGTGTGTTCATTGCAGTCGTTAGCGATGGATGAACCCATACCGAATCCAGCCAGTTGTGAAGTTCGATTCGTCATCCTTTTCCTTCCCGCGGAAAAATTGCGCCCTGTCGATATTTATCGACGTGTGAAGGCCATTTACGGTAATGTAATGAATGAACGCAATGTCAGGAAGTGATGTACAGAGTTTTCAAGTGGCAGAACCAAGGTCCATGACGAAGAAGGGAGGGGAAGGAAATCATCCGTCGACAAAGCATTGTTGTTGAAAATTGAAGAAAAACTTCGAGAAAATCGTCGTCTGACGAAGATGTTGGGTGCCAAAAATGTTGACCGAAGTTCACAAAGAAAATTGCGTGGAAAGTGCCCAAAAGTTTTTGGATCGTTTCAACAGGGAGAGTGAGGAGTTTTTGGACTCAACTGTGACTGGCGATGAAGCGTGGACGTACCACCACACACCTCAGTCCAAACAGCAATCCATAATATGGCATCACTCCACATCACCTCGCGTCAAAAAATTTCGCCAAACAATCTCTGCAAAAAAAATCATGGCAAACGTCCTTTCGGACGGTCAAGAAGTTCTTCTTGTCGAATTTTCACCTAATGGCACCGCAATTAATGCTGCTCGGTATTGTGAAACCCTAAAAAAACTTCGAAGAAGCTTCGAAGAACCCTAAACAAGCGCCGAGGGAGATTGAGCAAGGGAGTCCGTTTGTTGCACGACAATGCACGGCCCCACACTGCAGCGGTCACCACCGCGCTCCTCGATTCCTTTAAATGGGGCGTTCTTAGCCATCCTGCATACAGCCCTGATCTGGCACCGAGCAATTTCCATCTTTTCCTTTACCTGAAGCAACATTTGGTTGGAAAGCGCTTCGAGACTGATGAAGAAGTCCAGGAAGAGGTGGAGAAATGGTTGCGGTCACAGGGGGGAGACTTCTACGACCAAGGAATTAAGAAGCTCATCCCCCGGCTAAGCAAGTGCATAGATGTAGACAGGGACTATGTTGAAAAATAGTTTTTATATGTACTTACAACTCCATGTACTTTTTTTGTTAGAATAAAATTTTCCTGCTTTTTAAAATGAAAATGGTCTTAAATTTTTGGACAACCTATACAAAGACACATATGTACACAGCATTTTAATGACACTAGCTTGACCCGGGATTGCTTGTGCTATGGAAATGATCACTATTACTCATGCCCTTAGAGCAAATCTAACAATCGTAATAATTGTTATGTGTTTTAAATTATAAATTTCAATTGTATGGATTATATTAAGCTTTAAACTTCTTCATTGATATAAAAACAATGTATTAAATACATTTATGGCATATTTATATGTGAAATTACAGATAGAAAAACTAAAGTATTAACAGTTACGCAATTACTCGCATTATTAGGTTGCTCTTACATGATTGCTCGTACATGTTGGTGCTCCCTAACATGGGCAATGCCTGCCACTTGGTTACCCTCTCAATTACGCTATCTACTCGAAATATGGATAGTAGCTGGCCAACATTCTCAAGAAAGCATATTTAGAAGCTCAGTCACATACAACAAAAAGAAAATAATTCCTTCAGAGCAACTAAAATTGTTAGATTCAAACAAATAGCCCGAGCGTTCCTGGGTTAAAGATATGTAATGTAGTTGTATTTAACTACAAAAAAATACTCACTTAATAAGCACTAAGTATTAAATTTCTTATTCGGGTGCAATTTTTATTACGGGTGTTCCACTATAATGGTTCATTTCGTATGTAAATAAGAATGCAATAGTTATAAAAATATTTATAGCTTTTCACTCCAGTTGATAAAAAAACTGTTGAAGCTATCTATTTTGTTTAGGCATCTGACAAGAGGTCAATTGGGCCATAAATAACTGTCTTTATTTACATAACCTCGCAAACAAAATATGAACTTACAGCAAAGAACACAGCACTACAGCAGCCTGAGCTTGACTAAGCATCGCAGGTGACCTCCTAACTCTGTGCTGTAAACATCAACCGAGACATCCACTTTGATCCACCCCTTCACTCCGACTAACTTGTTCTGTTCGAACCCTTACAGTTGCAACCGGCTTCTGACTCTCATTGCAAAACAGTTAACCTATATGAAGAGGACCTATATAGTTTCTAAAAATTACTTTTCACTTAAATACCTATTTATAAACAGATAAAATGCAATAAAGAAATGTTACATAAATTTAACTGAAAATAGATACTATAATGATAAATTGCTAAAAATAATACCAACACATTATGTTTAATGATATATAATTGATTTTTTCTACCTTTAAATAAAAAAAATAAATTGATAAAACACTTTAGTTTATTTAAATGTAACTGAACAACTACAGTAATATTAACTTAAAATGACCATCCTATAAACTCTTGTTTCGTACACATCATAACTTGAATAAAAAAAAATAATTGCTTTTAACAGAAATATTAAAGAGATAACAAAACTTAAAATCTATTTTAAGATTAAAATACATATTTAATGAAAATAAATACTTGGCTACTGATAAATGTTTTAAAGCAAATATTTAAAGTATATATATATATATATATATATATATATATATATATATATATATATATATATATATATATATATATATATATGGAAATACTTTATTTTTACTCGTAAGGCATTCTGAAGTTCTGTTCTTTATAAGAAGGCGATGGGCTTGATGACTCACATCTTGACATAGGAGAGGACTTAGGTGAATTCAGTGATTGCTGAATATACTCCAAGCCGCTAAGTCTTGATAAATTAGGACGATCATTTGGTTGACAAGAAGATTCTGTAATTAAAGTATTTGAAGAGTTTTTAAAAATTGAAAAGAAATGACATAATAAGTATTTACTAGAAATTTATTAAAATCAAGTATTTATTGTTGGGAAAAATAAGTCAGTAGTTTTTTTTTAAAGTTTATTATAAGTAAGATATATGATCTCTTAATAATATATTAGTAGAATATTTCAAAACTTACCAAAACTTTAATACCACCATCAAATACAATTCCAGCTGAACCCAAATAACAGAAACTAACTAACTATGGAATAAAGTAAACTAAATTAGCCATGACTAAGTAACAATGAATACAATTATATATTAAACAAAAAGAAAAAAGTAGATACCCATTATTTGTTGCTGATGCATAAATCAATTATAACCTAATATACTGAGAATAAAAAGCACTACAATACAAAAAGAAACTAACATAGAGAAGAAAGAACAGGTATTATAATAATTTTTTAAAAGTAAATCCCTACTGAGGTCAAGAAAGAAAAACTATATTATTGTTTGGTTATTTCCAGTTTGTTTGTTTATTTTATTCCTTTAATTCATTTTTAACCCTATTTATGATATTTTGTAGCAACCATGGCAACAGTTTAAGGCTGTGCAATGTAGGTTTTGATGACAACCAGATGGGGGGAAAAAAAATTCATATACGTCTTTGAGAAATTCATTTCTTGCTATTGAAAAGTTGGCGCTTTGCAAAGTGTGCTAGACTGAATATGAAGATTTAGAGTTCAAAACGGATAGAGCCCAAATTTTTATAATTTAATTATTAAATAAATATTTGAAAAAAACTGTATTAACATCAATTTTCATCCACTGTAGGTTAAAAAAATGTATTTGGATGGATGAATAAAAACGTATTTTATTAACAATTGGAAATTTGTACAAGATATATATATATATATATATATATATATATATATATATATATATATATATATATATATATATATATATCAGGAGAGTGTGAGGTAATGGAAGGAATTAAAAACTACAAGAAAATGTTCATGGAAACCTGAAATTGGTTGAAACGCAAAGAGTTTAGGGAAAAAAATTAATGAAAAGGATCTATGAAACCTTGAAAGTTAAGGTAAACATAGTCATGCAAAATAAGTTACAGGGAATTGGGCTTCCCAATTTTTTTTATAATGTTATGTTCTCTTTTTCACTACACAATTTTTCAGAAATAATGATACTTGTTTCAAAATTGACCTTTCTGGTTACAATAAAGGCAGGTAAAAAAAGTCAATGTCCTGATGGAAATAGCAATTAACGTTATTTCTAATTTAATAACACATAATAAACAACCAACAAAATTGAAATATAAAAACTAAGGTTATTCATTTTGTATCTGTATTTAATGCTAGGACTGTTAACCTTTAACTACTGTTGCTGTGCCTGACAGGCACTAGTACCTATGGGGTTGTTTAGTTTCTTCCCCACTAATACTCCTTCAAGGTCATGGAGTTCAGTGCTTTCTATTTCATAATTCTTTTCATGGTGTTAGTGTTGTTTGCACGATTTTGTGCATTGTATTCGTTTTATAATAATATGAAACTTTGGTTGTGCCCCACAGGTACGATGTCGGTATTTGTGTAACATTTTAAACTTTTGTAGTATTTTTTTTCTCATTTATGTGTCATTATAGTATTTAATTACATAAACTGAAAAAAATAGATAGACCTTCTGGATTTAAAAGGAAACTAATTTCAACTAATGAGACTCAAGGAGTAGATATATATGACAGTGATTTTGAAGATAACATCAGCGCAGCGGCAAGTTAGCTGAAGAAGACCATAATTCAGGTGCTGTATCTAATGAACAATTTTAAGAAAGCAGTAAAGAGAATAGGGGAATAGGGAATCTCAACAAAGTCCATCAGACGATGAAGGTGATTTTGAAAAATTGCAACCATTAGAAATGTATAAATGTTTCTATTTGTATAGAAAAATTGTTTTAAACAATGTAGAATTTGTCCAGCAACAAAAAATAGAAAGAATAGTTACACTTTGTAAGCTGTCTACAGCTAATATGTCTTGATTGTTCTGATCCGCTGTGTAAAGACTCTGTCAAAATTGAGTTATTATTTTTAACGTCAGTTTCTATAAATAAAGCTTATAGTGTGTTAAATGTTATTTTCTATATAAAGTTAAGCGTGTACAGTCAACGAACAACAAATAATTATTGTAAGTTACTTATCGTGAGATTATTAGCCTTTTTAGCTAAGCTGCGCTAAGATCTATAGAAGGTAAATTTATTTTAAAAAAAATTTTTTTAACAAAAAAATACATCTTTAAAAATAATAAGAAAAAATACAATATAATTACAATAAAAAAATAGCTTATTTTTCTAGGGAGGATGCTTCAGCTACTCTTCGTCGTCGCCTTCGCCATGCCTGCTGCTTGTTCCGCAACTGGCATTTAGCCCTGAGCTCCTTTTCCACATCATATCTCATATTTTCCTCGTAGAGTTGGATGTGGTTGATGGCGAAATATTTATGTTCATCCCCGGAGCAAGAATGAGCTCAGTAATTTCTTTAAAAGAGGTTGTAAGCTCATCGTCCAAGATCAGCTCAGTGCAGGTGCGCAGCTTCCTCAGAGTCCCTGAAGAAATACTTCTTCTTCAGCTCTTCTACACAGGTCAGCTTGGTCTTGGGCCGACGGCGGCGACGCCTAACTCTAGCAGCGGGATCCTCCCTGTACTCGCTGTTCCGGTACTTCCTCTTACGAGAGGGAGCAGTTTTCCTGGATACCACAGTATACGGCGGCTACGACGACACAGCCTCTTTGCTGTCCGCAGGTGTTGGCGGCTGCACCTCGGGGGAAACTACAGTTTACAATTAGTAAATAAAACATAACTGATCTCATAAAATTATGTTTACCCTAGTCATTTCCAATCAGAATATACTCAAAAACCATTTTAATAAAGTAAATGCGAGATAAATTGTTAAACCACACAATAAATCACACTTAGACCCTTTGTGCCTGTGAGGCACAACAGCGGTAATAATGTGACAGAAATTCCAGGACGGTAGTTGAAGGTTAAAATTTATTTGATTAATTCTAGGTATTCCTAGCTTTGTCCACTTATTTATTTTGTACACATTTAACACATTTCAGGGAGCTCCCAACTACTTGAGTATGCTAAGAAGGGGTGTGTACTTAGTAAACAAAAACCAAATATTATCCAGATTATATAGATAAAAAACATAAGTAGATCTCAGGGAAATTAGATAATATCTATATGGCAATGGAAAACATAAACTCCACTATTCATTACTATCAAGCACTTCAAGTTGGTGGTAGCTCCCCAAAATTAGTGAAATTCGTTGAAAATAAATAATTGGACAAAGCTAGGAATGACGCTTGTTGATACAGATTAGATAAAAAAAACATGTGACAAAAATATTGTTACCTAAATCATAGTTTAATCCTGAATCTTCAAAGTTGTGCTCATAGCAAGAATCTGGTTTATTAATGGAATATTTTAAAAACGAATTGTCATTAATTTCATTTTGGTCTATTGGAAATGAGGATGAATGTGGATCTATAACTTCCCATTTGTTTCCAAAACTGTTACTTGTAAAACTGTCTTCATTATTGGAGCAATCAGTAGAAAATCCACTATCATAGATTACTGATGAGTTTGTTCTATATAAATGCCTTCTGATATTATGTTCTAAATTTCTTGAATTAAGTTCATAATTGTCATTTGATGTTGGAGATGCTTCTGAAAAAGAATAGTTTACACCAATTGGGTATAAAGGTTTATTTGAATATGTTTTAATGTGATTGTAATTATGAGTTTTCAGCTGAAGAGGAATAGAATCACTGTCAATAAATCTGTTTCTTGAAATAAACTCTCCCCTAACATTTGGTTTAATTTTAAACGCCATGCCAGTCGATATCTCTGGTATATTGTCTGATTCAGTTTCATACAAGTTTGAATCAGGTGGAGATAGCTCCACATTAACGGGTTTTATTACTGAAGTTGTTGTCGAGACCGGTACCAATGTAGAACTACATTTCTTTGGAGAAAATCGTTTTTGAACAGTATTGCAATGGAGGTTGCCTTGGTATTGCTGCCTTAAATTTTTGTTAGATTGTGAGTTCAGGGAGGAATTTTGAGAAAGCCAATTCAATAAAGATCTGGAATAAAAAGAAAAATCAGTAACTTTAATACAAATCAAAAAACAATACTGTATTATACATTGTATACAGTTGGAATTAATTGATTAACCTAACATATTTTAAAATATAGATTAATTTATATTTTAAAATTACTGGAAATAATCCCAAACCAAACAAATCAGAAGCCATGGTTAAAAAAATCAGAAGCCATAGTTAGCCTTAAATTGATAGATTTTCTCAACTTTTTAAAAGAAATTAAGGAAAAAATAATAGTAGGTGACCAAATTTAATTAAAATATAAATTCCATTGTTATTTTACAATTTACCACAAAAATGTATAGTAGAAATAAGATTGAAGTTTTTTTAAATTGGCCTGTTAAATTTTAAATTTAGGTTCATTAAACTTAACTTCATTGTTTTTTTTGAAAAATAAGGTGTTTTGAATCAAGGAATTCCCAATTTTGTTGTTTGCTCTTGTAAATCCCTTTGCAAAATAATTATTTTACTATAGAAACTATAACAAATAGGCTGGAAAACAGAAAACATGACAAAAATCAATTAATTTTAACAAATTTATAAAAAACATAAATATGTTTATTGGTATAACAGGAACAGACTGTTAAATTAGGAAAGGTGTTGTAGATCAGAATTTTTTCTGAACAGCTGATCGGACATAAACAGCAATGGCTTATGGAACATTGTGAAATATTGAAAGCAAATATTTTGTTGATAATAATAATGCATAGAATTAATTATATTGGTTCAATGTATTACCAGGTTTCATAGGTATTTGGCTGTGATTTAGGCTGACCTACAGTTGGGCATAGAATACAATGGGCAAAAGATTCAAAATCTTTAAATCTCTATTTGAGGGCACATGAACCTTCTTTTATTAACTGTGTTCGATATATTATTTTACCTATACAAATTAAAATACATAACAATATTTAAAAACTGTCCAATAGTAGATTTATTTTGTATCTTGACAGAGGAAAGTTTTTTTAAGAGATGTATCATTTTACAATGACAATATTAGAGAGAACCACTATACCAAAAAATAACAAATAAAACAAGTTACTTAAGATTAAACCCTTATGTACATTTTGACAACCATGTAATCATCATCAGATGGTCTTATTACAAAATTACAATCTAGCAAAGAAGAAGTTAGTCACTCTAGTTTGTAGCTTCTTCTTTGCTAGATTGTAATTTTGTAATAAGAACCTCATAACGACATGGTTATCGAAATATACATAAGGGTTTGATCTTAAGTAACATTTTTATTTGTTATTTTTGATTATTTTTGTGGTATTGGGGTTCTCTCCAATATTACCATTCTAATATATTATACCACTGTGCTCTTGATATTGAATATTATCATGGCTTCCCGGTCTACTGATCAAAACCTTTTTAGTAAGTTAAGTTAAAAAATAAGATCATTACAAGTAAACATTAGTTTTTTGAAAAAAGTCAACGTTTTTAATGGTTTCCCCAATAATCTTAATAATTCACGTACCAAGAGAATTACCAAATTTGCAAAACTCAAATGGTTAAAATTAGAAATTAAATATAAGTAAATTAGTTAATTTAGAATTGAAAAAGTACAATAACACCTCAAACTAGCAAAGGATGCTATTGATTGGAGTAATTTTTGTAGAAAAATGTATGTAATAAATAAGCAAAAAATAGATTGTAAAGATGTCACTCTAGTTAGTAACTTTTTGTTTGCTAGATTGTAATCAGACCCTCTGATGATGGTGACATGATCATCGAAATGTACATATGGGTTTAATCTTAAGTAACTTGTTTTATTTGTTATTTTTGATTAGTTTATGATATTGGGGTTCTTTCCAATATTTTAATTGTAATATTTTGTACCACTGTAATCTTGATATTGTATATGCATCATTTTGTCAAAGTTTCAGTTCAAGTTTTTACAGACTTGTAAAAATATATGTAATGTAAATGTTAGTACCTCAAGTTGAAGATGTAAACAAATATGTAGTGTCACTATTTATTTAGAATAAACTGTGGTTAAAAAATAATGTTTAATAACTTCTAACCACAAACTTTGGTTACTTGGTAATTGAAATGTTTATTAGCTAAAAAAAATATTTGTGGTCAGAGGTTTTTAGGTATTATTTATTAAATATGTATTATTTTTATTATTAATTTGACAAGATTATGCTTTGTAATGATTTTTTCTAATGTGTTTTCAGATAACCTCATTTTTTTGGCATTAATATGATAAAAGATATAGGTTCTTGTAGGTTGTTTTTGAGTAACTTCGGCACAGTAGCCTTGAGTATCTCATCTTGCAGTTGTGTCATCTTTCAACTTAGTTGTGTTCAAATATTTATTTGCCAACCTATTCTTAATACACCCTTTTTTTTAACAATAAATAATAAGCTTTTTATCTTGACCCTAAATGTTTTATCAGATACAAGCAAAAATCCACAAGAACCAAACATCTTTTCACATACCTGCTCAAGAAGATTTAAAATGAAAAAACAAATTTATGATTGCACTAAAATAATGACCAAGTTAGACTGTAGAAAACTAAAAACAATTCTGTAAATTTTTTGAATAGTATAAGCAAAATGTACTTTATATTTCTACACTTGAAAGCATAGACTTTTCTAAATACACCCAAAATATTTAGTGGTTTCTAAATACGGTGGTCTTTTCTAAATATAGTGGTGTTTTTTTGGTGTATGTAAAAGATTAGTTGATACTGTAACAGCTGTCTTCATACAAAACACAAGTGTAATTTTTAGAAAAGTTAATATTTTTCAAAAATTAAAAGTTAAATAATTCATATCCTAAGATCAAGATTGTGTAAACAAATGAGATCAATATTTTATTTCATATTATTTATATATATTCAAATACTGAGATTTGTATTTTTTTCAGAATTTGGTTGTAAAAGTATGAATGGAATGACACATTTTTTAAAGATATTTTTTCTTGTGATATCAAAATTGTAAGTTCGAGTCTTTCCAGTCTAATGAAAAATTCATTAGTCTTTATTTCTATTTTTTTTAATATACTGTATGTATATAACATATTTGAATGTTTTTACAGTATTTTACATCACTTTAAAAAACTGATAATTTTAAAGTGAATTAAGTAACAGTACCCTAGTGAGAGATTTTAAAATCATTGTTGTTGTGCTATCCACTACTTCATATTTTTTTTACTCTTTAAACTCCACAATTTTTAAACTTAAAATTCAATATACAGTAAAATTTAGTTCAGAATACTTTCATTTAAATTTCAAAAATTCAGTTAAAACATCTTTATGTAACAATGGCAATCGAAACACTTACCCTCTATTAGCCTGAGATGGTGTAATATCTCCCAAAACTAGCTTTTTGACTACATCAGTTTCCCAATCCTTTTTAGATAAATCTTGATTTTCAAAAATTGTTTTCGATGTAGACCCTGGTGTAGAAATGCGGCCCTTTCTGTTTATTCTGTGCAATATCAATAATTACTGTACTTACAAATATAAGCATAACATCTAACAACACTGTAAAATTGCATAATAATAAAATAAACTGCAAATACTTCTTACCGTTGTTATTGTTGGTAGTAGTAAAAAGAACAAAATACTTTTAAAAATGTACAGGTTTGTTAGCTTTTATAACAGTTATTTATAGTTCATATTTTACATACAAGTGTAAAAGTTGCTTTATATTCTCTATTTATCTTTCTGAGTCATACATATATAATCCAATTAGACAATAAGTGTAGACTAATTTAGTCCAATCCAGTTGGAAACGAGACTTCTCTTTTAAGTTCTATATCAGCTGGAAATAATCAATGGCTATAATACGAGTACATTTAACACAAACACACTCTAATTGATGAGAATCATGAAAGAGGATAAGATGATCATGTGTTTGTGAAAGAACATCAACTAAAATTTGTAGCTGAGGTCTGATGACAAGTTATTTCCAAATTTAAAAATTGTAGGATTGCATAATGGTATACATACATTTCCATCACTGGATAATAGCTGTGTGGATAACTTGATGAAATTTGAGATGATAATTTAAAAGAGTTGTAAATGAAGATGGCTTGTGATAATTTACTTTTCACCTAATTTGCAATATAGTATATTAATATTATTAACATACCCCACTGTTCAAAAATATCAGTTCTTCTTCATTTTCACATAAACAAATGAAGTGCTGGCTGCTATGCTTGGTGGAGATGTAGAGGGGACGGTCATATGTAATTGTGCACTGTCTTGCACTAGAAAGCCAGTCACTGGTAGTTGGCCTATTAGTGTAGACCTGTGCTTAGAGCTTATCTGATTCTATGAAGTTGTAAAATGACAGAAAACCTTGACGCACTAATGCATTAAATATTACCAAAAGTTTAGTGGTTTGTAAGTGGAAACTACTATCAACATTCAACTGGTATTGAGTGGAAACACGACATCCCCAAGGCCTAAAGAAGCACAGTAGATTTTGAGTCAAATCAAGATCATGTTAAATGTCTCCTTTGATTCCGGTGAGGTGACATCATGCATACACACTGCAGGGTCAAGCTATCACAAATGAATACTATCTGGACGTCCTATATCGCCTCCTTGTAGCTGTACAGCAAAAAACACCAGATCTGTGGGCAGTAAAAACTTGGAAGCTCCATTACAGTAATGCACTTGCCCATTCTACACATCTCATTCAGAATTTCCTTCCTAAACACAACACTCCTGTTATTCATCAAGCTATCCCGTGACATGACATTATCCTTGAAGGAACTAGCTATCGAGAAAGATAAGACATGATACAGATTCCAATGGAGGAGCTCTGAAAGCCATTCAAAAAGAAGAGTTCCAGAAATGTTTCCAACAATGGCAGAACTGTTGGGACAGGAAGAGTTGGGGGTTGTACTATCAAGAAGAATAGTTTGAAGTGGATTAAGTTTCTATACTTCTCGTTCAACAAATTTATTTCTAGCTTCCAAAAGTCTGATCCTTCTTGAACACCCCATGTATACAATTATTTTTAATAAGTACTTATTTGCCAAAATTATTAAAGAAGTAGTTAATACATAATAATAATAATAATAATTATTATTATTATTCAAACTCATAATATAGAATCACTTGAAAATCTATTAGTATGGTACACTTGCCTATATGAGTAATGGAGATATGAACCATTGTTAACTCAGACCTTGTAACTTTCCTCTTGGTTGTTTTAGGTTAGGTTAGGGGGTGGGGTAGGATAGGGATATTAGGTGTATTTTGAGTGTTAGGGGTTATAATGTCAAACAATTTATTTGATTTATAATGTAATTGGGCGTTAAGTATGTGTGTTGAGAGGAGCTTAAATTCTTTGTATATTTCATACTGTACGGTTATTTAGTGTTGGTTGTTATTTTTTTGTCTGTAGAATTTGTAGGTTTGACGTTATGTTTGTGAAAAATTAGTCACTCAAGTGAAGATGGAATCAAATAATACTCATAATATAATTTCAAATGGCTTGTAAGTCATCACATTTTTACTGCAAGTATTATTTGAGATAAAAATATGTATATTATGAATTTGAGTATATATTGCTATTATTTAATAATTGACATTAGGCATACTCACAAACTGAGTTCAAAACCTGTTCTGATAAAAGTAATATCAACTAAACTTGATTGTGCCGCATTGATGTAAAACTATATTATATAAACTGAATTAGTTTGAAAAAGAACTCTATGTAAATAAAAAAGCAATATAGAAAAAATATAGATTTTATTTTAATTGGTGAAGGTGGTATTTTAATTATTAACAAAGAATGATATGTATGAAGTATGGCATATAAAAGAAACTTCTAAAAGAACCAGGCTGTGTATAAAACAACAATACTTACTCTGATATCGAGGTATTGCTTTTTATTTCCATACTTTCTTCAATGCCACTGTCCAACAGCTCATCCACATCTTCCCTAAAACAGTTACATTGTAAACAAATATTTGAAAATTATAAAAGAAGCTATCAACTATAGAAACTATTGAAATCACAACAATGAGAAGAACAGAACATCAAATAAAAAAGCCTACAAAACAGGATACAAAATAGCATACAAAACTAATAACAATTTACAATACAAAATACAACACGATACCAACAACAAAGATAAACTACAAGCACCAGGTGTATACAAATTAAACTGCAACAAGTGCAACAAATTCACATTGGGCAAACAGGTAGCAGATTTAAACAAAGAGTCGAGGAACACAAACACAACTCAGCATTTTACAATCACATAAAAGAAACAGGACACAAATAAAAGACATTTACCATAACCTAGAAATGTTACACATCAACAAAAAAGGACCACGTCTCAACACACTATAACAATATGAAATTTACAAAAACACAAAGTACAAACATATTAAACGAACAAACACAATACAAATCACACATACTCTTTGATACTATGAAAACCTGCCTTTAAAATGGTCACCGCTTAGCCTAACAACTCCAAGCAGAAGACGCTGATGACCACATAGCGACCAAAAGCGTTCTGTCTCAGTAAGTTTTTACAAATTTATGAAATTTGAAGTTGGGATAGTCATAAACTAATGTTAACAGACTACAAAATTCAAGAATGAAAAAAATTAAAATACATTGCAATACATAACAACAGGCAAATTAAGAGAAATTATTTTCAAGTCATGCAAGAATATTAAAATAATTTTTAACTGTTGTGGTTAGTAAAGAAGCCATCTTAATGCATAAACATAGAATATAACCATAGAAACAAAAATTTTTGTAATACCTAGTATATTGTGTAAAACGATTTCTCATTAAAATTAAGATTGACGATCTTAGCTATAATATCCATAATCCACTAAACAATACCCAAAGCTATAGCCAACAATACTCTGTACAACTTGCACCGATTTCATTGTACCTTATTCATTAACTTACTTCATTATTTCTTATACAAACTTTATCCCAAAACTTTGCCTATTTTACAATAGATATTTTGAAGGCCTTAAGTTCTGCACTTTTGCATCATCACTAATTTACCCACTTGGTTTATCAGTTATGTAATACAGAAGAGGTATAAAGTGTATGGAGTGGAAAATATGTTGATGAGCCTCAACCACAGGTAGTACAGCCACTTGTTTCACTCTCTTTCTATAGTTAAAAGTCAATTAAAAATTATGAAAACACACTTTGCAGTATTTACGTTTCTTTTAGCTGGCTAACAGGACAGCAAATTCCTTTATTCACCCCAGTTGAAATATAGTCTACCTAAGATAAGTCCTCTTGATGTATAATTTTTCCTTACTCCTAGAGAGGGAAGTAAATCTCTTTTTTCATTCTGTCTTTTCATACATTGCTTTTCTTACCTTCCTCCAACAAGAGAAAGCAACTGATAGACACTTTCTAATGACTCTAATGTAGGGTAAACATACTTCATGCTTTCAACTCTACATACATACTATGTTATTATTCTACTCTGTACAGAAAACTTGAGGTTTTATGTTGTTATCTTATTTCTATCGTTATTTACTATCCTCTCCTATTTATTATAGGTAATGATGTTCATACTGATTTATCAACTTAAAAGCCACCAAAATGTCATTTTTAATTATGTATGAAATTAGAATTTTATTTTAAAACAAAAACAAGTAAATCCTTATTTAATTCGTTCTATTAGCTCACACTTTCCTTATATATATCTTGTAGACATTTTCAATCATTAATAAAATACGTTTTTATTCATCCAATCAAGCTCAAATACATTTTTTTAAACATATAACAGATGACAATTGATGTTAATAAAGCTTTTTTCAAATATTTATTCAATAATTAAATTATAAAAATTTGAGGGTCTATCAGGTTTTGAACTGTGAATCTACATGTTGAAAGTCTAGCTCGCTTTAACACTGCGATAAGTTTTCAATACCAAGAAATGAATTTCTCAAAGACATATATGACCTCTTTTTCTTCCTTCTGGTTGTACCGCCATTGTACAACCTTAAACTGTTGCCATGGTTACCACAAAATATCATAGTGCTGTAGGGTTAAACATTAATGAAACGAAAAAATTTTTTTAAAAACAAACCAAGTAAGCAATGATAAGTTTTTTCTATTTTTACTTCAGAAAGAAATTTACTTTAAACCATTTTTATTGTATATTACTTGTTTTTAAGAAATAAATAAAACTTAAAAGAGGTTTTTATTTATAAATACTGTAATTGTTGCCTGAAATTTTATATGTGCAGAACTATCAGGTAGATTAAAAGCGATTTATATACCTATCCTAGGCTTACCTATTTCTCTCATCATCTTTACATCCCAAACAACCAATACCTTCACACACACACACACACACACACACACACACACACACACACACACACACACACACACACACACACACACACACACACACATACACACACACACACACACACACTCACACACACACACACACACACACACACACACACACACACACACACACACACACACACACACACACTCATATTTCCATACTATATCTATCAATTAACTAAACCTCTGAGTGTAAGAGTATGTTACATATACAAAACTTGAAATAAATGTGAGAATACAAAGCTTTCTTTCTCTAGTACATAATCATTCATCTTGATATAATTAGTAATCAGTAACATATACTTACACATAATTTTCATTACTAACACAATGATTATTATTTACGTTTCCATCTTCAATATCACTATCAAAAAGTTCTTCACAATCATATCTGTAAATAGAAAAATATAATCGGTAATCATAACATAGAAAATGTAAACAAATAAAAAAACTATAACATCTTATTTACAAACATTCAATTATTGTTCTTATTGATATTACTTGGCAAAACACTACTACTTACTGATATTTATCAGCAGTTGCTTATTATTTTTTTAATATTGCATATTCACAATATTTAATTAATTACAGTTATATTATGTCCTGGCGTTTAGGCTCTTAGCACCAACTCCTTAATTTGTTCCATTAATAACCTGTTTTTTCATATTTTGGGTGCTCCCTGGTTATATAATGCTCACCACCTTCTTTTCATTTCTTCACTTTCCATTATTCCACCCAATATGAAAAAAATTTCCTGCATCTAAATTACTCACTTTGTTTCCTCTTTCTAAGTGGTCTTTATTATTTCTTCCTCCTTACTCAGTTTCAACTATTTTATTATAATTTTTTTAACAACTCTATGTTAAATTCACATTTATTATTTAATCTTAATTTCATGGATCACTTATTCTTTCTGTATTTAACATAAAACATTTCCTCTAAATGATTCTATTAATGTCAAAGAGTGGGCTTAATCCAATGTAGCAAAAGCTTGACAACACTCATAAAATTGAAAGGATTTTCGAGTCAATTCTCTAAATTTTTCTATGAGTTGTGTTTGAAATATCATTGATTTACTACAACCAACAGTGATTTATAATATTAGTTTATTATGTATACAATTACACTGATGTATAACGTTTTATTTGCAACGCAACATTTATCACTCACTTTCAAAACAATAATTAAAGGATTATTATGAATGACAGAATGAGGTATAAGAAATGAATAGTGATCATCAACCTGACAGACTTGTAATGTTTAGAAATCCTGAAATTTTAAAATTTGTTTTAATTAGTAAAACAATTGTTTGTTTGAGAGAAAACAAGAGAAAATAAAGTATTTTAATTTGGTGTTTTTGAAATTTGAGCTGCAAATAAAAAACATGTTTTATATATTTTTTTACATGCCAAATAGTGGGAAAGAAAAAAACTATGAGCATAAACAATAACATGTAAGAAAAAGTTGTTTCAATAGAAAATGCTATAAGAAATAGTAATAAAATTAAAATCAGTCAGACAAGATTCTTGAAATCTTATTTCATAATTTGTAACATTATCATACCTTTTTATAATTATGGTTTGTACAATCACCAAAGCCTGATTTTGTGTTGTGATTAGTACCCTAATGTGTTCTTAGTATCGTATGTTATACGTTTACATCGTAGTATCGTATGTTATGGTTTATTTTATATATACCTATTGATATTACTTAGTACAAAGCCACTACTTACTGATATTTAGAGCAGACACATTTCATACTAGATCAGTGTATTGTTCAATGCTATGATTCACGAGCAAGACTATTGCTCAGGTATTATGATGAGTCTGTAGTGTTTTGGTGTTATATAATGGATCATTATTCACAGAGTGGTTGTTAATTATGTGTTGGAATATAGTGTTTAATTGTGACAGATTTTTATTGTTTAGAATGGGGTTGTGGTAGGTTTTTATGGTATTTTTATATTTTGAAGTTTTCTGTAGTGCTTAGTTCCTTTTTTTTGATGAAATGTAGAACTTTTAGATTTGCATTAATGTTGGTGTAAGTGTGTAGTGTGTTCTGAATATGTATTCTTGTATTGTCTGGTGGAATGTATGCTTCTTTGGGCTATATAGAAGCTAGAGTAGTCATTACATGTGTTCTTGTATAATCCTGCCCTGACGCGTTTGTTCTAGAATGTTTTTGTGTTGTGTAGGTGTTTTTTTTGCTGTGTTGGATGTTTGTGATTTTATATTTGAGTTTTTGGATGATGAAGTTTTGTGATGTGTCATGATATACAGTATATTGTTATGTACTTTTGTTTTTTTGTATTCTTGTTATTTTTTTGTGATGTGTGTCGTTTCATTTAACTAAACTCAACAGAAAACTTTGAAATATACCACAAAAACCAACCAGAACACTTTCTAAATGATTTAACACACTCACAATCAAACACTATATTTGAACACATAATTAACAACCACTCTATGCACAACACATCTCAGAACAACAAAACACTTAAAGACTACCAATAATACAACACACCTGAGAGACAGTCTTGTCTGTGACTCACAACATTGAATAATGCACTGATCTAGTGTGTAACACATTTGCTGAAAATTATCAGTAAGTAGTGGTTTTGTGCCAAGTGATGTCAATATTTATGTATAAATAAGCCTCAAGATGTACAGCATAAAAACTGGATATAAAGATTTTTGTTTTATTCATTTCACTAGAAATCTCTATGAAAAGATCCAAGAGGTTAAATGGTAGACAAAAAGAGTTAAAAGAAATTTAGCAAGAGTGAGCTACATGATGCAGTGTGAAAATACTGTTTTTTTTTAGAAATGATACATAATTCACTCATGAAATCTTAAACCTCACTTTTACTGGTTTATTTAGCAGACACGTTTTACACTAGGTCAGCACATTATTCAATGCTGGGAGTCACTGACTTTGCTCAGGTGTGTTGTGTTGGTGTCGCAAAACCTGTCTGCTGAATAAATCAGCAAGTAGTGGTTTTTGCCAAGTTAAAACAAAAAAGTGTAATGAGTTTTTGGTTTTTATTAAGAATTGCTCCTAAAGGCAAAAGAATGCTAAAGAAATCAGTGAATTTTGAATGGAGATCATTTTAAACTCAAGATCATTGATATAAAACCATATCTTGTGTTTTTGTTCTCCATGACAATTAGCAAAACTTTTACATTCGAACTTAACAAATTAAAAACTTGCTAAATTTAAGCTATTTTAAATTGCCGAATAACTCAATCCTACTTAGCAATCTTCATGGTTATATCTTAGGGGGTATAACATCAAGTAAAACATTTTACTTAATGTGATCAAAATGTTATGTTACAATGAAAATATTGGGAAGAACCCCAATACCACAAAAATAACAAATAAGACACGTTACTTAAGATTAAACCCTTATGTACATTTCGATGACCATGTCATCATCATCAGAGGGTCTTATTACAAAATTACAATCTAACAAACGAGAAGTTACAAACTAGAGTGATGACATTACCAATATTTTCGTTGTTATATATTGTACCACTGTGATCTTGATATTGTATAATATAAAATGTTATGTCTCAATATGTTTTTCTCAAATTCACTTTAAGTATAGCAAGAATAAGTGAATTTAGTATATTGAGTCAGTATATTACTATTTTAAATTAAATCACTTTACTTACTCTAAACTGTTATTCAGTTGTTGAGTAGATAAACCAGGCAAATGTGAAGTTGCCGATATAGAGGGTTTTATTGGTGTTGAATTTTCACGTAACTTTTTATCCAGTTTCACATCAGGTGCTATTTCATGGTTCTTTAAATATTCTTTCTCTTCCAAACAATTTGTTTCTTTTTGAATTTGTTGATGACCAGAAAATGATACAGATTTTGATTGATTAAATTTATTGCCTATGTTTGTAGAACGTACTTTATGTTGAGAAACAGAATTGTTTAAATGTTTAGGAGTATTTAAATTAACCTCATTATGCGACAATCTTTCTGGAGTATGTTTTGTATCCATGTAAGATTCCATCTGAGAATCACTAGATTTACATTGAACTTTAGGAGTAAAAACGTTATTTTCACAAATATTGTCAATGCGTTTAAGATTTTGTATAGAATTTTCAGAATTCTCATTTAGTTTTTTATTAGGAAGATTTGAAACGAATGTAAATACGTTGGATGTTTTATTATCACAGTTTTCATCAGTTTTATTGTTTGCATCTTCTTCCCAAAGAGAGAAAGAAGAATTAATTATATTTTTTCTTGTACTGGAATTTTGTTGTAACTGAGTGCTTAGTGCTGGAACATTTCTAGCTGTCAGTTCTTTGAAATTGTTATTTTCCCTTGGTACATCATTAATTTCAAAGTCTGCTTTAAAACTCAGGGTTTTGTTTTGAGGATAGTACTGATGAAAGTTTTTCAATTTATTCTGTGTAACACGGCGCAGACCTAAGGATGTTAAATTTTCACTGCCATCAGGCTGTGCTCTAATATGTGTTTTATTATTTTCAATTGCATAGGTCTTTTGTTGCAGTGGCTTAGTCATTACAGTTTCTTGACTTTCTGGGAATAAATCATCACTCACATTTTGAGAAATTGTTAGATTTTCATCATTGAAATTTTGAGAATTGAATGAAGCATTGCTTTGTAGGGTTTTGTTGCATGGCCCGCTCTTATTCTGAGTAATATTTGTGCTACCATTAACTGAAAAGAAAAAAAAACAAATATTTTGTTCAATAAAATAAATATAAAATGTTTTTTCTTTTAAATAAGTAAATAATAAGGAATATATTTTAAAAATAAAATGAATATATTATTTTAGTTGTTAGTTGTAATCATATTGAGTACACTGAATAAATAATAAGTAATTATTTGAGTAACTAAGTGAAAACTATAAACTTTTTTACTGATACGATTTGAAACAGTTGTTTCATTTATAAGTAATGGGTTCACATTATAAATGTAACGACTTTTTCAAAACCCATCAGCAAAGAAAGTTAATAGTTTTCACTTATTTAGCCAAATAATTTCTTGTGATATATTATTTTACATTAAAATGAATATATTGATTATATTTTTTTAATAAAATAAATATATTTAAAAGCTATGAGAAAACATCTCAAAAAATAAATAACACCTGATTCACAAACTCATTATGGATGGCCACAGTTGGAGTCATCAACGGCAGCCCAGAGGGATCATAAAGTTTCTTTTTAAATATTTACCAGCTAGAAAAATTATAGTAAATGCCAGTTTGTAAAATAAGTAACATTTCATATTAATTTCAAACTCTTATGAGGAAATTTTTAATTATTAGTTTTTAAATATGTTTTTGCAATGTTAATACTTCAAACTGTACAGTTTCATTTTGTAGTGGCTTATTGAGAAATATTTAAGAAATAAGACTTAAGAAGAGCGCCTAATTGTATTGGCTTCTATGGATGAGAAAATAATTTTAATAGAGGATAAAGCATTTAAAAAAATGTTGTATATTCAATATTTTTTTTATAAAATTGTAATTTGTGAAAATACAAATTTAAAATTGCTTTTAAACCATTCAATTATTTTCTACTGCATCTAATTTTAAATGTTAAAATGAAGTAAAATATTATATAACTTTTTAAAATTTTGATTTAAAGGTCCTTAAATTACCTATCTCATCAGAATGTCAATACCAACCCCCCAGGAAGGATTTCTGGCTGTTTTACTGTTCGTTATAGTACATTAGAACTACTGGTGAATGGCAGCATTTATTAGTATAGATTTATTACTTCAATTTTAATTTTGAACATTAAAAAATAATATCAATTTAAATGATAAATATTTTTAGTTAGGTCAGAGAAAAAGAATCTAACATCATTGCTCATAGAATCTAACATCATTGCTCATAGAATCTAACATCATTGCTCATAGAATCTAACATCATTGCTCATAGAATCTAACATCATTGCTCATAGAATCTAACATTCATTGCTCATAGAATCTAATAGGAGGAAGAACTAACCCCTCAAGGCCAGAACACTACAAATGTTGGATAATTTCCATTACACATTGCTGACACTAAGTATTGAGTAGGTTGCATTACCCTTACCTGTTTCAGCATTGTCATCAGATTCACCTTCAGAAATTTCTTCAGTTTCTTCACTTTGTATTTCTTCAACTTTTAATAACACTGGCTTATATTTCCTTCTACATTTACCCTGACTTTTAGCTTGAGTACATTCTACTTCCAATGCTTCCACAATCAATGGAGATATAGAATTATGGATATCCAGCAAAGATTTGCCATTTTTTCTAATTTCTTCATTTATATCTGAATTTGTTTCATGATTCGAATTCTGACCTTCTTGAAAAAAATTTATACTTTTTGAATTAGTTTTAAGCAAAGATCTTTTACTGTTTCCCTCTTCAGAATAATTATCATAATTTTCATTGATATTTTCCTTGTAACTAGGATTATAATTTCTAGATTTAAGAGCTGTAGAAGGTATTCGATTAACCCTATTAAAAGTGTTGCGATTATAATCCTCATTCATTGAAATTTTATTACATTCAGCTGTTTCTGAAATATTTTGTTTGCAATCCATATTTCTAAATTTAGTTCCTTCAATATCCCGGTTAAACTTTAATTCTTTATAAATTTTATTAGTGTTTTCATCAACCATTAATTTTTTCAATTCACTTTCATCACTGAATGCCATTTGTTGAATAAAATTCCCTGTTGAATGTTTACTGTATAGATTATTGTTGTTTATGGGTTTTGTAGCTGTGTAATTTTTTAATAAGTATTCGGTTGTGTCTGAATGTTGTGATTGATTTCCAAAACCAAAATTCCTGTTATAGTCATTACTTGTTAAATTAGATGTCATATTTCCTACTGTAAAATTACATACAACTGGTTTGGATGATTTACTTTCAGAATTTGGTCTTAATTTTTTAATTAAATTATAATAATTGTTTGAATTTTTTACTTGAGTTTGAGTTTTTGGTTTACAAGAAACATTACTTAATGATCTAGAAATACTTTTCTTATCTTGACTAGAATCTGCAATCTGACCTTCATCCCAATTTGAAATTCTATCACGAATTACATTTTTCTGAGAACATTTCGAGTCTTCGTCTGTAAAAAGATCATTTACCTCAACATCACTGTCTAGTTCTACAATTTCATCTTCAGCTATGTTGGTAGTACGTTGTGGTGTTTCATTTCTGAAAGCATCTTCATTTTCTTCTTGTGTGCTTGATACTACAGGTTCAGGATCAGGATCATCTGTATTTGGTTTTAATTTTTTTGCAGGAGTAAATTTAAAACGTTCTAAAGGTTGAGGAGGCAGTTTTAAGACCTTCTGTGGTTTGAAGAAATGATCAATATTTACATTGGATGTGATAGGTCTCTGAACAAAAATTAAATTATTATTACTAAAACAGTTGTAAATATTGTAAAAACTTGCTTATAGTAGCTTTTACTTATATTTATCGAGGACAGCCGTTTCGGGAGATATGTCCCATTGTCAACTCAGACCGTAACTGATCTCAAGGTTTACTTAGGTTAGGGTATAAGGGTGGGGGTGGGGGTGGGATATTATGGTGGTGTGGGTGTATTTTGTGAGTATTAGGAGTTATGATGTCAAAAAGTGTGTGTGTGAGTTATAATGTAATTGTGTGTTGAGTATGTGTGTAGGGTGCAGTTTGAAATGTTTGTATATTTCGTATTGTTCCGTTGTGTAACATTGGTTATTTCTGTGTTCTTTATGAAGAATTTGTAGGTTAGAAGTTATGTCTATGTAGTCATAATTTGTGGACTTGAGATGATTGGGGAAGTTTGATTGGTAATTATTGTTTCTTAGTGTGATTATTTGTACTGGGTAGCTTTTGTAGAAAGACTGCCTCCTTAAAAAACAAACCCAATAACCCAAATACAAACATACAAGATGACAAACCCATAAAATACTTAACAATACCCTACAGATCATCCAAAATCCACAATATAACCAATATACTACAAAAATACAATTACAAAATAGCCTACTCCACACACAACACTCTCAATAAACAATTTAAACCCAACAACAAAATCAATGACATTTACAAAGCCGCTGGAGTTTACAAACTAACTTGCAGTTTGTGCCCCAGTTTTTACATAGGTCAGACAGGGAGGTCTTTCTACACACAATACCAAGAACATATACACACACTAACAAACAATAATTATCAATCAAACTTCTCAAGTCCACAAGACATGACCACATAGACATAGCATCCAACCTACAAATTCTGCATAAACAACACAGAAATAACCAACGTTACACAACCGAACAATATGAAATATACAAACATTTCAAACTACACCCTACACACATACTCAACACACAATTACATTATAACTCACACACACTTTTTGATCCCATAACTTTTAACGCTCACAAAGTACATCCACACTTCCATCACAATATCCCCACCTTAAAACCCTAACCTACAAAAAACCTTGAGATCAGTTACAGTCTGAGTTGACAATGGGACACATCTCCCAAAACGGCTGTCCTCAACAAATATAAGTAAGTGCTGCTATAGGCAAATTTGTATAATATTTACAAGTGTTTTAGTGAAAACTAGTAGCTCACTTGAAGATGGAATCAACAAATATAAATTGTTATTATTTGATTCCATCTTTACTTGAACTATTAGTTTTACTCTAAAACACTTGAACATATATTAATATTTAATATTATATATATATATATATTCTTGATATTTTAAGTTATCCATTGTTTTCCCGTTGCACTGACTTTATGAAGTTAATATATTACTATTGTAAGTAATTTTATCCACCATTAAGTGCAATGATTTTACCTTGAGTGATGAGGCGCCTTTCGGTCACTTGACCATTGTCAAATCACTCCAATTGAGTGATTTGACAATGGTCAAGTGACCGGAAGGCGCCTCATCACTCAAGGTAAAATCATTGCACTTAATGGTGGATAAAATTACTTACAATAGTAATATATTAACTTCATATATATATATATATATATATATATATATATATATATATATATATATATATATATATATATATATATATATATATATATGTGTGTGTGTGTGTGTGTGTGTGTGTGTGTGTGTGTGTGTGTGTGTGTGTGTGTATTAATATGTCACACTATTAAATATTATTCATTAAATTACTACTTTTGGTATCACTTAACAAAATCCACTGCTTACTGATATTTGTCAGCAGATGCGTTTCACACTGGATTAGTGCATTGTTCAATGGTGTGAATCATGAACAGACTGTTGCTCAGGTGTGTTATATTGCTGTAAGTCTGTGATGTATTGGTGTTCTGTGGTATATTATTCTTCATAGAGTTATTGTTAATTATGTGTTAAAATATAGTATTTGTTTGTGAATGCGTTTTGTCGCTTAGATGTGTTGTGGATGTTTTTTGTGGTGTTTGTATATCTTGTAGTAGTTTGTTTTGTTTAGTTTATTTTTTTTATGTTTTGAAGGATTTTTAGAATAGTATCTATATTGGTGTGTGTGTGTGTTCTGTATGTGTATTGAGAAGTTTGATTTGGGTTGTGTGTCTTTTATGTATTTTATGTGTTCCTTTTATCGTATGGCAAAGTTTCTCCCTGTTTGACCTATGTAAAAGCTGGGGTAGTCATTGTATGTAATCTTGTATACTCCTACCCTGTTGTGTTTGTTCTGGTGCGTTTTTTAGTTGTGTTGGATATTTTAAAAGGTAAATTGTATTCATGTTCGCTAAATGAGGAAGTTATTTTTTGTGATGCATTATTGTGATATGTTAAGTTATGTGTTTTTGTATTTGTATTGTTGTTTTTTGTTGTGTTATGTGTGTGTGTTTGTGTTGTTTTTCACATTGTGTTGTCTATCAGGTTGTTTTTGTGTCCATTTTATAAACTATATATTTTACTGTGTTGAGGTTGTTTATTTTGTCTTTGTTGTTCATGGGTACGTTGATTAGTCAGTGTACCATGGAGTGGAAGGCAGCATCTTTGTTGAATAGGGTGATTGGAAGTGTTGTGTATGACTCTGTTAGTGATGATGGGCTTTCTGTACATTTTAAATGTGTTTTATGTGTGCAAAATATGTATGATTATTAGTAAACTAAATTCAATTAAACAGGGAATACATATTGTAAATAACATAAACTGGGATAAGTGCAAATAAAAAGCATAATTAATGTAAAAGTATTGTATTACTAAATATTACAGGCTAGAAATATTATTTAGTTTAGCAGAAAATTTTTAATTGGTAGAAATGTTCTTAAAATCAGTTGAATCACTTTAACATCCTGTACGGATATCAGGCGATTTGTGTGTTTTTTTAAAATTTTTAGAATAATTATCTATTTCCAAATAAAATTTATATTGTATATATCTTATATGTATATTTTACCATGCCAAATATACTTCTAAATTTACTGTTTGCAGTTGTTCATGTCTTTGCTATATATTTTCGAAACACTGTACTTATCTCTTGATAGGAAGTAATTTTCAATATAGAGACATAATATACATAATGAGAATGACGGGTACAATCTTCAGTAAAGAATAATGCTTTATAAATAATAAAATAGCATAAAAACAACAAACAGGGCTTAAAGAGAAAGAGACAAAGACTGTGTTCTAACTCGATCATATTGAAAAATATTTTGTAACATTGTTTCAGGACTTCTATTTCAATCACATTAAATAGACAAAGATAACAATTGTTGTAAAAATGTTTGCAAGGCTTAGGAGTAAAAATGTGACATTGGTAAGTATGACAAGAATTCAAAGTATTATGCAGAAACATAAGGATATCAGTAACTAACATACCATTTATCATTTGTTGATTCCATCTTCGTGTGAGCTACTAGTAATCACTAACACTTTTAAATGTTTTAAACTTGCCTATAGTAGCACTTACTTTGCTTGTTGAGGACGGCTGTTTCAGGAGATGTGTCCCTTTGTCAACTTAGACCGTAACTCCTGTGTTATGGTCTGAATTGACAAAGGGACACATCTCCCGAAACGGCCGTCCTCAACAAGCAAAGTAAGTGCTACTATAGGCAAGTTTAAAACATTTAAAAGTGTTAGTGATACCATTTATATTTTCTTAGAGGTTAAATGCTAATTACCTTAAACCTTAAGCATATAAAAGATATTTTGAACTTAAAATACACTGTTGATAGTACAAGCAAATATTAGATGGTAGAAGAATACAGTAGAATTTTAGTTATCTGCTGTTGTGCTTGGGCCAACATGGAAAACCTAGTGTCATTAATAGCACCCTTCACTGATGATGTTGTATCAAATAGTTGAGCAAATAATGGAAGTGGATAAAGCTTAGCTTAGTTCATGAATATTAAATTAGAAATTCCATGATATAAGACCTTAAAAACATTTGCTAGATTAACCTAAAAATAAGTATTAAGTAATTAAAAACTATTTTTTTAAAATAAAGACTCTATTTATAATAATATCACAGTACACTGCTCATTAAATTATTAATTCATTATTACATTGCTTACACAGCAATCAAGAGTTATATGGCCTAGGCTATATATAATCTTCAAACAGCAATAAAAAATTTTAAAACGTGTAAGAAGAATTAATTGTAATTACAGTATATTGAGTTTTACCTTGTATTTTACAGTTAATTTGTATAGAATCACAAAGATTTATACAAACTGTCAAACTGCAAAATCTGAGTAAAAAATTAAGAAAAACCTCTAATCAATGTTATAACATTAAAAAAAATATTCATTAATTTCTGTAATCATTGTATTACCTTTGCAGGATTTGAATATGAAATATTTGGGCCCAAAGTTTTAGCCTTTTCATTCAGAATGTCCAAAAATGATGGTTTTGATTTTGATGATGTCACTTTTCTCTGTAAAAAAATAATAATAAATAACAATCATTAGATTAAGACATATATACTTTTATAAAACATTGCAGGTTAACATCGAATTTTTGCAAATTACCATCCAAATCATAGCAAATTTTATACTCTATATTATTTTTGTAATCATAAATAAAATTATTATATTATTTAAAATTATATATATATATATATATATATATATATATATATATATATATACATATATATTATAAAATTATTATTATTATTGTAATTAAAATACAGTATTAAATAAAAAAATCATTTATAACATTTTAATTTTATTCAAATCAACAATTATGAAAGTATTATTTAAGGGATTTGTCTCATGAGGTTAAAATTATAATGTATTACCAGATTTGTTAGATGATCATCCAGTAGTTGGATAAGACCAACTAAAAAGGTAGGAAATGATTGTACATATATGCCATATTAAGAACTATTATTCCTAGATAATTAACAATCAGTCAGTATGACTACTGTCGACGAAGAAATTATCGACCCCTGAGTTTGAGCTTTAACTACAAGCAAACCATTCGTTCTAGAATAAAACTAATCACACCCTTAATTAGCGTGTTTAGTTCTGCATTTTTGTACATAAACAAAACACTTTTAGCAAGACTTTTGTTAATCTTAGCTTAGGATATAAAGAACAAACCACTGTTTTTACACTCTTTTTTTTATTGAAGTTCAACTTAGCATACCTGCATTAAAACCACAAGTCCAATCTTTGTGAAATTTTTATACCATATTATATGACTCGTTATTAACCTAAAATTGGAATTTGAAAATTTTATGTAATATATTAGGGAAGTTGCTGTATATTTAGTACATCAACTTTATTTCACGGCTAATTTGTCCGATCGAAATGGTTTTTAGCTTGTTTTAAAGAATAAAGCCTCAACATATAAAATTTATATAAACTATTTATGTATGATTTTGAATTCGTTGTATTATTAGTCTTTATTTGATAAAGGGGTAATGTGCGCTGGAGCACACAATCGCCTCAACCGCCCGAGGTGAAAGTAAAGTACAGTCTGGTGCCTACTAGTCCACCTGGGGAGGCCTGCTCAAACCGACTCTGTTTAAAGTCAGATCTGAATGTAAGAAACATTTCCCATGTTGGGTATGTAGAATGTGTTGGACATGCTAAAAAAGTAGAAGATTACTACTGGGAAAAAGACCAACTTTGGGAAGAAAGTCCAAAATACAATTGTAAATATATATAACTTAAATTATGTATGTACATAAGCAAAATATAAAAAATATTTTTAAAAAACTCAAAAAACCAAAAACATTTTTAAAGCTGCAGTTGAAAGTCCAAAGCCCTCATGAAAAAAGCTTATGGGAAATGTTTCTTATATTCAAATCTGACTTTAAACAGAGTTGGTTTGAGCGGGCCTCTCCGCGGTCTCACGGGCGGACTGGTAGGCACCAGACTGTTCTATAATTTCACCTCGGGCGGTGAAAATTCAAAATAATACTTAAACAGCTTATATAAATTATATATGTTGAGATTTTATTCTTTAGAACAAGCTAAAAACCAGTTCGATCGGACAAAGGAGCCGTAAGATAAAGTTGCTGTACTAAATCTAATAGTAAATCTAATATTAGCAACTTCCCTAATATATAACATAAAATTTTCAAACTCCATTTTTAGGTTATTAATGAGCCATATAATATGTTCAAAATTTTCACAAAGATTGGACCAGTGGTTTTAATGCTTTAAAGTTGAACCATAGAGTGAATAAAACCATGCTCTTTTCTTTATATCTTTGGCTAAGTTTAACAAAAACCATGCTAAAATTGTTTTGGTTATGTACATGAATGCATAATTAAAGACGCTAATTAATGGTGTGAATAACTTTATTCTAGCTTGAATGGTTCACTTCTAGCTAAAGGCCAAACTCAGGGGTCAACAATAGTGTCACCTACAAAAGATAGAGTAGAATTGAAATAAGGAAAATCCTCAGTAGAGGAAAGAGAGATTATGAGTGCATGGTTGTGTACCTAAAGATTTTAATTAGTTGGGTGCATAAAAAGGTGTACATACATTACATCAATTTTTAAGAAGAAGGGTGGCAAAAACCAGGTAGAGAAGGTGATAATGGTCCCCTTATATCACATCACAAAGGTAGGATCACTTATATGAAATAGGCAATCTTTAAACTAAAATAAAAGAATTCTCACCTGCTTTTTACCAGTAAGAAAGAAGTGCGACCTGGGAGTGAGGAAGAATTTACATTTTTAGCAGGACATTTTTGGTCTGAAATGTGAAATGCTTGGAGATCAACTGAAGGGCAAGGGCTAGCTCCAATGCGATACACTGGTTCTACATGTTTCGGTGTTTTGCTCTTTTATGGTTGTCCACTCACAACAAAATCTTGTTGTGAGAAGGCTGTGGACTACGATTACTGATATTGAAATAAAGACTAAATACTTCTGCCTATATGTTCTGCAGAGACATTTGTAAGGCATTTATAAAAATATCGTACACACATATACATACAATATCATACAAACAATTATGTAAGTAATAATGGAAAAATAATATAAACATTTTTTTAATAATAAATTTATTAGAATTGCAAAACTGTCAGATACTTTTGTTGCATCCAATACATTTATTGAAATTTGTATATCTTGACAATTTTTTTTCAATTAAACAAAAGTACTTACTTTTTTTATAAAATTCTCTATTGGTGTTTGTACAACTGAAGGCAGTGGTGGTTGTGAGATTGCAACTTTTGCGATTTCATCAATACCAACTGTAACACATTGAAATATCATCTTTTATTTATTTATTTGCTTCATCATACTAATTTCTTATTTTATTTATGTGAATTCTACACAGTTTTAACTCTGATTAATAGTGAATAACCGAAATTATAAACAGCAGTTTAATTTAATAATAATCTTTATATTTTAATGAATATCTTATCAAAACCTTATTTCTAATTGTATGTTTGTAAGGTTGTAATTAACAAGAATTGTAATTTTGTAATAATGGAACAAAATGTCTAGAAGATGGTATTTAATTCTTGAAAGGTCAATGATGCAGTTTTGTATTTTGTAAGGAACAATTTACTTAATAAGGATTACAGTGTAGTATTGATATCACATGACATATCTTTGTAAAATGACAAAGAACGAGTAATGCTGTCACATAATAACTTTTGTTTGTAAATCTGATCTGAATTTAAAGACATTGTTTTTTTGGTAGTTCAATCTACTTTGCCAGCTGCTACCTTTAATTTTTGTGGTTCTTTGTGCTCTACTTATTTCTCTCAGAATTAATTTTGTATCTTATAGAATTTGAGACTGGCTACAATTGTGTTAACCCCTTTTTAACCATATATAGACATGAGAGTCTTTGCAAGAAACTCTCTTCAAAACTTACTGAGACTTTCTATTGTATATTGTACTAAAGAAATCATCATCAGTATCTTGGTTGGTCAGAAGGAGAAGTTTCCTGATTGAAAGCCATTTGTTGTAAACGACATTTTCAATTAATAAAATATATCCTACATTACATTCCATCACAGAATTCGAATTATACCAATTCTTAAATTTATTTATCTTCACAAAACCAATAAGCAAATACAAACAGTAGTAAGAGAACTAATGTACAACAAAGGTACAAAAAGCTCAAAAGGACTTTTTACATACATACATATATATATTCACAGTAAAGTAAGTAACACAATACATATACATATTACGTTTAGATTTATGTTTAAAAAAACCCTCAAAGAGGTCCATCAGAAAACATTAAAGTACTACATGATTAAATACTTAGCACATACAATTAGCATGTAGCTCATATTAATCAATAAACGGTTGCACAAAATATAAAATAAAAACTATGTAAGAGAAGACAAAATACTTATATGGGTCTTACACATTGTAACATGAGCTTATACAGGATAGATCAAAAACTACAAAGAAACGAGTAAAAGGTAGTACTTAGAACAAATACTAAATTTAAATACAAAATAATAGAATAAAAATGAGCTTAAAACATACGTAAAAGAAAAGGTCCAAGACCAGTTATGTGAAAAATAAAAACTGCAAGGACTTTAATAAAATCTAGACTGAACAAAAAGAAATCAAGGAAACATTAATTTGATTAAACATAACCAATACTAATCTTGACCATATAATATATACGGGTTACAATTAACAAATATAAAACAACAAACTATAAATTCTACACTTACACAAAAAGAAAAGTTTCTCAACACAATGCATCAATAAGAAATTTACAAACAACTATAACATAAAATAGAGAGCAGTAAATGAACAAGCTCAATATAAATCTCATATTACATTTGATGATATCAAAAACCTGTCTAGCCTAGCACCACTCAATACTCAATCACTTGAAGATGATTGTCTTTTATAATAAAAAATTACTGCTTTTGATATCACTTGGCAAAAACCCTCTATTTACTGATATTTTTCAGCAGACGTGTTTCGCACTAGATCAGTGTATAGTCCATTGCTGTGAGTCAATCACAGCAATTTTGGACTCACAGCATTGAACAATGTACTGAACTAGTGATAAACACAACCACTGATAAATATCAGTAAATAGTGGTTTGATAAGTGATACCAAAAGTAGTAATTTATTTTAAAAACCTCAAGATGTAAAAACATAAAAATTGGAAAAAAAATATTACGTATATGTAAGTTTTAAAGGTAGTTTGTAGAAATGATATAGATAGTTTATGGCTTGGAGGAGGTAAGGAGATGTACTTCCCAAATTCTCACTGGATGTACTTTCCCTCAGATACAAGTTAAAAATTGTTTAAGAGTTAATACCCTATCTATACATGATATTTTGGGATGCTGAATTGAAAAATAGACCTTTAAACCCATTTTCTCTATTTTATAAAATTTGTAAACAATTTCAAGTTGAAAGAAAAGCCTCTTATGAAATTAAAACTAGAAAGAATTGGCCTCTTTCAAATAAAAAAAGTTTTCTCATAGAATGCACGCACTTAATAAAATTATAAGTATGTTACATTTTAGAAACCTTGTGTACTATAATCTAACTACATACTCTAGGGCATAGTAATTTCCCATCAAGTAACAAGAGAATGATTAGACACTTATCAAAATATTTACATTCGAGGCAATTGCGAAATGAAGTCACACACATTGAAATCTTTTTTAGATATTGTAACTCTACTGTCAACTCGTTTCACATGAAAACTAGCTTCATGTTTATACATTTGTATTTCCTTATGAGAGTTTGAAAGTAATATAAATGTTACTATACTGGTAAACTTCAAATAAATTTTACAGCATTTAAAAAAATAAAAAGAAACTTTATATTACTAACATTTGTTGATTCCATCTTCGTGTGAGCTACTAGTAATCACTTACACTTTTAAATGTTTTAAACTTGCCTATAGGACCACTTACTTTGCTTGTTGAGGACGGCCGTTTCGGGAGATGTGTCCCTTTGTCAACTCAGACCGTAACTGATCTCAAGGTTTACGTAGGTTAGGGTGGGGGTGGGAAATTTTGGTGGTGTGGGTGTATTTTGTGTATATTAGGAGTTATGATGTCAAAAAGTGTGTGCGAGTTGTAATGTAATTGTGTATTGAGTATGTGTGTAGGGTGTAGTTTGAAGTGCCTATATATTTCGTATTGTTCGGTTGTGTAGCGTTGGTTATTTCTGTGTTGTTTATGAAGAATTTGTAGGTTAGATGTTATGTCTATGTAGTCATGTTTTATGGAGTCGAGATGATCGGTGAAGTTTGATTGGTAGTTATTGTTTGTTAGTGCTTTTATATGTTCTTGGTAACGTGTGTAGAATGACCTCCCTGTCTGGCCTATGTAAAAACTGGGGCATGAACTGCAAGTTAGTTTGTAAACTCCAGTGGTGTTGTAAATGTTGTTGATTTTGCTGTTGGGTTTAAATTGTTTGTTGATACATATAAACTAAAGCTTATAATACTTCTGAAGAGAGGTTAATTCTCAAAACAATTTTGCTGTGCCACTTTATTACAAAAATAGCTACTTTGAAAATAAAGTATGCTTTTAAAATGTCATATATGTTTATTATTTTGACTGTTGGAAAAAATCAATGTTGTATCAGGGATTGACGTAATCAGTCAACATATTCAGCATACATTGTAGAACACAGTCATGGCATGGGGCTCTAGAGCCTCGGCTGCTGCAAATGTTAAAATATATTTACCAGACAATTTTAACTAGTACCTTCTATTAAATTATGGATTTACTTACCCCAAGTGTCACTGATAAGGTAAGCAATCACTTCATTATTTTCTCCATGAGGGGTGACTGTAATATTTTTAGTATAAACTCCATTTTGCATTTGAAGAATAGATTCTCTGAAAACAAAACAAACATTTAACAAACTGAAATTTATAATTTAAGAATTATGTACATATAACAGTACAAATCCGATTACCTAGAGCAATGATTTCTTGGGTACTGGTATTATTTTGAGTAGCACGTATAAATGAAAACCATGATAAATCTAAACACTTGTTATTTAAGAAATTATATATAAAGTATAACTTTCTTAAGACCTTTTATCATCTCTTTTATTATTCGCTTAAACTTTCAAAGAACAACTGGAATAAAAATGCACATTTATACACTCTCATTTTAAACATTTTCACATATAAAGTTAGCATATTTCACTACTCTTAACAAAAAAAATTGATGGTTTTAAATCAACTATACACACCCCAAACACCATTAAACTTTCTCTTTCATGCTAGAAAAAGACAAACCTGGAAATTTACAGTAGGCATGAAAGAAAGTGGTTGAAAGAATTGTAAGGCTTTTATATTCCAAACAAATGCCAAGTCTAATAAAGTGACTTATGCAGGTTAGGGTCTAAATTTATTAACTGTTTTGTAAAATGGTGTTTTCTTTTATTCTGTCGGTACAGTAGTGAATTTACAATTATCGATAGAAGTGTGGTCAATAGTGTGATATCGATAGTGTGATTGTTTGTACAAGAACAATGGTCATCTAATTTTTTGGGTAAGTCAGCTTCTCGCTCAGTGGGTACTTGAAGCATATTAACTACTAATGTTGCATCATATATGTATGTCAGTTTGATTATTCTGTTTAACCTGCTTATATCATAAGTAATTATTTTAGTAAAACACAGTGAAAACTGTAAAATTATTTGCTGATGCGTTTTGAAACAGTTGTTTCATTGATGAAGCTAACCTGTTACTGGTGGCGATTGTTCAAGGCTGCAAGTCTAAGATTAATGGGTGTAAATATTCTCCACATACTAAACTATAGTAAACATCACTTTAACTTTAGTTTATGACTATCCAAACTTTAAAATTTTTGAATTTTCAATAAGTTACTGAAAGAACATTTTTGATTGCTAAGTGGCGATCTTCATAATCGCCAGATAGCGATCGAAAACGTTCTGTCTCAGTAGGTTTTTTACACAAATTTACAAAATTTAAAGTTCGGATAGTCATAAACTAAAGTTAAAGTGATTAATTAAGTTTCACCAAACGTAATGGACTACAAAATTCAAGAGTATAGTAAAAAAACTAATCACTGTAGACAATTTGAAATATAGAAACATTGCTCAACACAAAAACAACATATCTTAAACAACCACACACACATACACTTTAATCTAACACCCTTTTCCATTAAATAGTGCACATACCCCCCTATTCCAATTCCCTCCACACAAATCATACACATACAACCTTGAGTGATCCCCGCCAGAAGCTGGTTAGCTTCATCAATGAAACAACTGTTGCAAAAGACATCAGGAAGTAAGTTAACAGTTTTTACTTAGTTATTCAAATAATTACCAATCATTTGTTCAGTGAATTCGAGAGGATTACAACAAGCAACTTTATCCTGCTTAGTTAGAGATTTATTAAAGAAATCTGTACAGCCCACTCCTGCCTTTCGAAGACCAAGTACCCAAGTTATTTCCCTCACTCTGTTATTATTGTGTAACTATCTATTGTAAAAAATATAAAACTATAATTATTATTATTGAAATACTATTTACAGATAATATTATTGAGGTAATAATGCACAAACAATGATGTTACATGATGTTTAATTAGTGCAGTTTCTGCATGAGGAGCTGATGGGACAATAACTGAAGATTGTACAATGCGTTATATCAACTTCAAACAGCTTAAAATATTAATTACTTAAACAATAGTTTATGACTACCTGAACTTTAAATTTTGTAAATTTGTTAAAACTTACTGAGACAGAATGTTTTCGATCGCTATGTGGCGATCTTCATCAGTGTCATCTGCTTGGAGATGTCGGGTCAAGCGGTTTTCGATAGTATCAAAGAGTATGTGTTATTTGTATTGTGTTTGTTCATTTAATATGTTTGTACTTTGTGTTTTTGTACATCTGTAAATTTCATATTGTTCTAGTGTGTTGAGATGTGGTTATTTTTTGTTGTGTAGGATTTCTAAGTTATGGTAAATGTCTGTGTATTTGTGTCCTGATTCTTTTATGTGATTGTAAAATGTTGAGTTGGTGTTCTGTTTGTGTTCCTCGACTCTTTGTTTAAAGCTGCGACCTGTTTGTCCAATGTAGAATTTGTTAGATTTGTCGCAGTTTAGTTTGTATACGCCTAGTGCTTGTAGTTTATCTTTGTTGTTGCCGTTGTGTTGTATTTTGTATTGTAACTTGTTATTAGTTTTGTATGCTAATTTGTATCCTATTTTTTGAGATTTGCGGGCTATTTTGTTTGTTGCTTTATTTATGTATGGTAATGCGATGTATTTGTTTTCCCTGTCTGTAGTGTTAATTTTATTGTTTTGTTTTGTATTTTATACCATAGTTTGCCTATTATTGTAGTATTTTATTCATTTGTGTATGGTAAATACTTAATTGTGTCTAGTTCTTTGTTTATGTTTTCTGTGGTCATTGGGACTTCTTAAAGTCTATGGAGCATGGATCTGAAGGCAGCGTGTTTGTATTGGTCCACCGAACATAATGGACTACAAAATTCAAGAAGCTTAAAACATTTTCTTTGATATTTTCATGTAGATAAAAGAGATTTTGTAAGTGTAAGTGACAAAAACCTAAGTTATGCTACATAACCGCCACAAGGACAGTTACTATATTAGGTCACAAAGTCTTATTCATTAAATTTTTTTTCAAATTAATTTTATTTATGATTTTGTTCAAATTTTGTAAATAATCTTTAATTTATCTTTTTCCTCATCACAACTACTTAGAATTATTTGTTAAAACTATAAGAACTTTGTAAGTTTAGTTTTGATGTTTTACTTTAAATTAGGAGCTTTTTTAAAAAGTTGTTTTGATTATGTATTTCTTATGTGTAAAAAAAGCTAACTAATGTTTAATAATTTATTTTCTGTTTAGTAGTCACAAAAAGCTAAAATGTTTATATGAACTATTCGATTTATTTGTATATTATTTTTGTTTATACCTCCAATCTTCTGAATATAATTATTTAAATGCAATTACTCTTAGGCCAATTTCCTTTTGAATTTCGAGTTTATGCTATCCTAATTCTCCTAATTAATCTCTTCAAAACCGCATTTTAACATGATAAGAAATATTTATTACTGTTACATACTGCAAGATAGTTTTATGTAGAATATGGTTATCAGAATCTCCAATGACTAAACGCATCCTGTGATTACTATTTCCCTGTCCAGGGTTGACTAGCTTTACTGTAACTTGAACCATAGGTGGCTTGGCATCAGATAGAGTCATTTCCAAGTGGTATTGGGGAATTTTTAAAACAATCTCTTGAAGATGGTTGCCAAGTGGTGGGTGACGGTTCAATATCTAAACAATTAAAATATATAAACCTATAAAAATTGAGATATATTACTATTAAAAAAGAGGATATTTTCTCAGTTTTGCTCTATATTTGATATTCTCAGGTCATACTGTGAATTATATATACAGTATATATATTATCACACTCACTTTAATGTACTTAAGTGTAACTACTCTCAGTTGATGTTTAAAAATGATGACACGTAATTAAATTCCTCGAAAGTTGACTCACATATATTCCAAGTAAGAACTTTGTTTAAGTACTTTAAAGTGTAAGTGATAAATGAATAGAACAAAATAGTCTTGCAAAGTTAAATATATATATATATATATATATATATATATATATATATATATATATATATATAAGAGAAATATAAATACAAGAATAATTTATTGAGTTATAGCTTTTTTTGACAAACAATACCAACATCTTGAGGAATACTAAAGAAAATCAATATATATATATATATATATATATATATATATATATATATATATATATATATGTGTGTGTGTGTGTGTGTGTATATGTATATATGGTTGAATATATATATATATATATATGTGTGTGTGTGTGTGTATATGTATATATGGTTGAATATATATATATATGTGTGTGTGTGTATATGTATATATGGTTGAATATATATATATATATATATATATATATATATGTGTGTGTGTGTGTATATGTATATATGGTTGAATATATATATATATATATATATATATATATATATATATATATATATGTGTGTGTGTGTGTGTGTGTGTGTATGTATATATGGTTGAATATATATATATATATATATATATATATGTGTGTGTGTGTGTGTATGTATATATGGTTGAATATATATATATATATATATATATATATATATATATATATATATGTGTGTGTGTGTGTGTATATGTATATATGGTTGAATATATATATATATATATATATATATGTGTGTGTGTATATGTATATATGGTTGAATATATATATATATATATATATGTACTTTCACTTATGTACTTAAACACACTGTATACAAGAAAACAGTGTTGCATAATCTACAATTATATATATATATATATATATATATATATATATATATATATATAATTAATAAATTAAAAATATTTCAAAAACAAGAATACTTTTAATGAATATATTTATTCTATTAAATAAATATATAAGAATAAATATATTCATTAAAAGAATTCTTGTTTTTGAAATATTTTTAATTTATTAACTATATTACAAGAAAACATATCACCATATTTAATATAATATACATATATATATATATATATATATATATATATATATATATATATATATATATATTTTCCTAGAATCTCATCTTGCATTGACGATTTGAATCAAACTTCAACACTTCGCTCTTCTACTGTTGTTGAGTTCACCTCGTCAATGCTGGATGAGATTCTAGCGAAACGTCGGAACTGCGAATTTATGAACTGCAGAATGAACGAATGTACTCCAGATAGTAACTATTCACCATATTTTTCCATCCATGAAGGAATACGTATCAGCATATATATATATATATATATATATATATATATATATATATATATATAAGTTTAGATCTAGAAGAGATAATTGCTTATTTAAGAATTTTTGTACTAGATAGGAGACTGACAGACTTACCTGGTGGCAATAGTCCAAAGCTGCAATCTCTTAAAAACAAATAAAGAGACACACATATCAACATATCATAATGTTGAAAATTTTTGATTATACAGAGATCTTTATTAATCAAAAAAGAAAAGATTGAAGTGAACCACAGATGTGTATAAAATATTAAATATCCAAATGTCACCAATGCACAGAATTATAGTTTATGATAAATAGTACTACATCATAAACTATAAATATATCTATATATATATATATATACATAGATTATGCAACACTGTTTTCTTGTATACAGTGTGTTTAAGTACATAAGTGAAAGTGATATATATATATATATATAACGTTAGTTCTAGTAGAGCCTAAAGCTTATTTAGGAATTTTTGGGCTAGATAGAAGACTGGCAGACTTACTTAGTGGCAATAGTCCAAAACTGCAATCTCTTGGATAAAAGAAATAGACATATATAAAAACATATCACACTATTGAAATATTTTGATAATACAATGCTCTTTATCAATCAAAAAAAAAGAGAAGATTTAAGTGAGCCACAGATGTGTATAAATATCCAAATGTCACATATACACAGATTTATAGTATAAAATGTCAATTTTCTCACTTTGGAGTTATTTCTATGAACAATTTCCTTTGTTTTTGTGTTAACGTCAATAGATCCAAATAAACACGACTTTCTTGTAGCAACTCAGAAAAAACTTTCATAAATGGTGAAATAATTGAAGGAAAAGGCTGATATAGTACAGTTATTTGTTTTTTATAAAGCAGTTGTGATGAACTATTTTAATTTTTAGCATAAAATTGTCAGTTGTAACAACTAATGCTCTGTATCATAGACTAATCTAATCTACTCATGGCCATTTGATGTTTTTTAAAATTATTGTGCACATCATTAATCCAAATTTTGTTAATTTATAATAAATTCCCTGTAATTTCCTGAATTTTATAAATGAGTCATGTCTGTGAGTCACAGGATTGAACAATGCAGTAACCTGATGTGAATAGCGTCTGCTGAAAAATATCAGTAGTGGTTTTATTCCCAAGAGATACCAAAAGTGTAATTATAAGAAAAACCTCAAGATGTACAACACAAAGCAAGTTTTTACAAATGATTCAGCAGGTTCAATATTTTCCAATGGACTCTACAGTGCACTTTACAATGAGCAGAATTAGTAATCAAATTTAGCTTTGCAATTTCGTGTAAATAACTTTCAACATATGCCAGGATTTGAAACCTACTGATCAGATTTTTATAGAACACTCAGACAAGTCCTGGTTGTGATAGTATTCATGCTCAGCCTCCAGAAATATTTTTAACAGCCTTTTGCAAGTTAAACAGATGCCATATGTGCTTAGGAGTAATATTACTTTTGAACTTGAGTTCAAATGTATTCCCAAACCTCACTAACTGATCTTTGTTAGAATCTAGATTTGGCCATCCAGCTTTGTGTTGGATGGCAGTAGTTTAAAAGGCAGGATTTCTAGTGTGGTTAGAGAGTGTAAATGATTTGTATTTAATTTGATCATTTAATGTTTTTGTTCTGTGTTTTGGTGTATTTATAAATTTCATATTTTCTCGAATGTTGAGATGTGGTAATTTTTTGTTGGTGTATAGATTTTGTAAATTATTCTTGAATTTTGTAGTCCAATAAATTCGGTGGACTTAACTAATCACTTTTACAATAGTTTATGACTATCTGAACTTTAAATTTTGTAAACATTTACTGAGATAAAACGTTTTTGATTGCTCTGTGGCGATCTTCCTCAGTGTCTTCTCTCTCTAAATTATGGTTGATGTCTGTATAATTGTGATCTGATTCTATTATGTGATTAGCAAAATATGAGTGTGTAATATTTAATAGAGTGTAAGTGTTCCATAAACCATTGTTAAATGTTGTTACGTTTAAAAAATGTCCCAAGTGTATATTATTTCATTGTAATTTGACTTCTTCTACATCCTTACGAAACCTAAAGATGTTAAGAAAGTATTCAGTATGAAACTCGCACTACAAACTTACCCGTTCAAGATCTCGAGGATTAGATTCAATGATAGAATTGAATGTTGTTTTCCCAGCTGACACTAACAATGCTGACAGTGCTGGGCCTATATTTGGGAGTTGCCGAGATACAAACAGACTGTTGTGCCATAACTTACATTGAAGACACTTTGACAGAAGTAAGCTGCTCACTAGACTTTCAAAGTGGGGCTTCTTCCATAAATAAAATGACAGACCTAAACACAAACAAACCATAACACATAACAAATAATGGAACTAGATGCAAAACTAATTAACATCAAAATATTTTTGAAAAGTGTTCATAAGGTTCATCATAGAAATATTTTCCCCTTGATGAAAGTATTGTACTTTTATGTATTCAGTTTGGATCAATGTATTCCTCTAAATCAAAATTTAACAAATTTGTATTACACCCAGTAAAACTAATGTTTATATATACATTGAAGATTTTATAATAGTGCTTGAATGTTGGTAGATCTAAAATTATAACTAATTAAATCTTTTTTGTTATCTGGTTGCGCATTAAAATAAAATTGAATTTAAAGACTAAACCTAGTCGCTCATGGGTTTTAATTTTGTTTGTTGTTTTCAGCTGTATAACATTGTTAATTCAATTTCAAGATGTACCATAAAATGTAATTACTACATTATTTTCATGATTCGTGTCGAACACAAAAGTTTTAGTGTAAAGATGGTTCAGGAAGCCACAGTATTTTATAATTTTCTTTTTACTAGTAAATATGAATTACCGTGATTCAAAATTTATTTTTCATCAGTTTATACCAAAGATGCAATGTCTATAAATACATGTAGGTAATATAAAGTAGTTAACAAGTGTTTTATAATTTATAATAGGCTTATAAAATGCAGTGGCTTGAACAACACTGAATTAAGATTGTTCTAGAGTTAAAGAAAGAAATGGTCTGTGGAATATTCTAAGCCAATCACAGAATAGGCTGACTACATAAAATCAGAATCTTGCTACATTGACATGTAAAATAAAAAACATATATACAGTATAGCATTGTTTATCAGAACATCAATCATATGAATCAATAAAAAAATTGGTACTAAAATGCAATATAATGTATTGGGTCTGGAAATAAAACCTCACGTATTTGAAGAAACCTTTGTGTGCATTGCAGTGGTAGCACTAATGGGGGGGGGGGTATTGTTTGAAAATGTGCATCATGGGCTTGGAGAGCATCGTGCATTTGTTGTAGAGGAGTTTATTAGTAACGGTAATTCTATGATTGCTACTCAGCGAGCGTTCCTGATAGGAAAACTATTTAACTGTAGGTGTCAAACTTCAGACAAACAGGCTCAGCACTAAAAAGAAAACCTACTAGCCGACCTTGGACTGCAACAACACCGGAAAATGTGACACGTGTGAGAGCGTCCGTCCAAAAATCCCTGATCAGCACTTAAACATTCAGCTGTCCTGGGATTACCTGATAGGAGCGTTAGAAGAATTCTCCCTAGAGAGCTTAATACGCACCCATTCAAAATGAGATTACCCAGCAATTAAGTGAGAGCGATTTTGAAACTCGCAAGGCTGTGGGTGAAGAAATTCTTCAGAACTTTCCTTCTATTGCTTTGTTTATTTCTTTGTATGAGGCCCACTCCCACTTATCAGGTACTGTAGACAAACAGATTTTTCGCTACTTGGATCTAGAGAACCCTCGGGAACCTCATCATGTGGCAAACAGCCTTCATGTGACAGTTTGGTGCTCCATTGCTGAATGTTTTGTGTGGGGTTGAATTTTTTTAAGAAGGTGGCCAAATAGTGATGGTTAGTTCAAATCGTTACTTGCACATGATAGAGAACTTCCTCTGACCTCGTCTAAACCAGTTCGTTGTAGACCATGAAGAGCAAGAAGTTTGGTTCCAGCAAGACGTAGTCACAGCTCAAAATTCTATGGAAAAGTTGAGAGAGTTGGTTCTTGAATGTATTATCTCTTTGCGAGGTGATATTGCCATTGTCCCCCAAGGTCACCTGATTTCTCACCTTGTGATATTTTCCTTTGGGTACACTTAAAGGCTGAAGTGTACAAATATCACCCTACAAATCTGCAAACACTTAAAGAAGCAATCACCCAGGAAGTGGTAGCCATTCCAAGAGAAATGACACTAAAAACTATGAAGAACTTCTGGGAAAGACTTCGTTAATGTATCTACAATAGAAGACATCAGTTAGCAGATATAATTTTTAAAATGAAGTGATGTAAAATGGCATAGTGTTCATTGTTCACCAATAAAGGTATGTTTTCTGTATCCGTCTCATTTTTTTTGTAACCTCCTTTTAAAATTAGGGAAGTTTTATTGCCGGACCCTGTACTAATTCTTACTACAGCAGTAAGATGACATATAATTTGTATAAATCCTCGAATTATGCATTGGCTTTAATTGTTGGAGCTACGCATCATGACTAAATGTCAGCTCTATGTGTTCTGTTGCTAAATGTAAGAACTATGCATCAACAGTAAATGTCAGTATTGTGTTGATACTTGTGTTGGCACTCTGTGATAGTGCTGTCAATATTTAAAATTATTATTTTGTAATTTTTAGACTATTTCTTGCACTAAAATTGTTTTTTTAAAAAAAATCTACATATTGTGTTTTCCTTTATTAACCTATTAAGTATAAAGATTTGACAGTGCTATATTACTAGCAGCACAGTATACTGAAATATTTAGAATCTTTGAATTTTCATGTCCCTATCAGGTTTGACTTGGATTTTACTTTGAGTTTGAGTCTTTGATTATCAGAATCACCTTGGTCTCAGTTAGTTACACTAACCTACGCTCTACTGTATATATAAAATAGTATGTTTCCTTTGATCACAGAGAATGAAGCAATGCAACCTCAGGTACTGAATTGTCACATATATATTGAACAAAATGTTCATGAATTTGGTTTATAATGTATAAATAATAACTGCATTAAATATCAGATAGAAAGACATTCTAGCTTTGAATTAAATTTTCAAAATTTTACAGTATATACAGTAATAAATATAAAATATTCAGTCTTTGCTGTAGCAAAGAAATCAGAGAATGTGTGGAATAATAGTGGTGAATATAGTAGGCTACTGATTCGATACTCAGGACAACAATCCACAATAAGTAATAAATAAAGAAATAGACTCAATATTTTAAGCAGCCATAACCTGGTACAAAAATAATAGTTCAAAACTAATTTAATATAATAAATATATTCTTTAGTAGGAAAATAGGATTTGGTTTTAAAAAATATAAGAACTTATTTAATAAACTATAGTTTAAAATTGTATAGTTTATATTTTTTCCAAAACTATTTGTCATATTAATCACTATCTTTCAATATTTAGAATGAATGTGATTCTCTGCATACACAATTAACAAACGACCAAAAATTACGATAAATATAAGTAAGAAACTTATTTAAATATCCAACCATCTCTTCTAATCCTTAGATTTTATTTCAGTTCCTAAAATAACACTTTTTTGTATCAACTTGGCAAAAAAAACCACTACTTACTGATTTATTCAGCAGACCCATTTCGCACTAGGTCAGCACATTAATCAATAAATTACTCGAGTAATTCACAGCATCGATTAATGCGCTGACCTAGCATGAAACGTGTCTGCTCAATAAATCAGTAAGTAGTGGTTTTTTTGTCAAGTTGATACAAAAAAGTGTGATTTCTACAAAAAACCTCAAGATGTACTACACAAAAACTGCAAGTTTTAAGTTTCTAAATTATTTATTTCTATTGAGATAAGGAAAATATTTTGTTAGTTCATGACCACTACCATTATCATCATCTTGTACAGTTTATATATAATGTTGATTAATTACAAACATAACTTTATAACGTTTTCTGATGTCCCACTTTTTCTTCTCACAGTAATACAGCATCCTCCTTGCTTCTCCACACAAAAGTTTATTTGTCCTTCAACTAACTGTTATTTATTTTCCTTTTGATCCAGCTCATATGTCCTGTTGGAAATCTTCCATTCTCCTTATATGACCATAACATTTATTATTTTATTCCATGTTCTCATGGAACACGGGAATTTGAAATAAAACATGTTCTTTCCTCTTTCTGCCATTGCCATTCCAAAGTCTATCTGATCTAGACATGTTTAACCTACTTCTTAGAAGTTCCATTTAACTTTTCTGAATCCTGGTCTGATCTGTTTCTGTAATTACACAATTTTCTACAGTTTATGGAAGCAAGAAGCATGTCATATTACAAAAATAGCTAAAATACTTATTTTCTTCAAAATTAGGCTAAAATACTCTTTATAAGCACATTGACTTGCCTGCTTAGTTTCTGATCTCCTAATTCTCACACTATAGATTCTTGATTCATATCCTCTGTAATTTAATTTTATTTTATATAAATATACCATTTATTCCATTGAAATTAACTGATTATTTAGTTACTTGTTTTGATTTCCAAATATAATCAAATCTGTAAACATGGATGCTTTCTTATTTGATTCTATCTACATTTGTCTACTTACTCTCCTTTGTCTTATCTGTATCAGCTGTTACAGCAAACTAATCTTTCAACATTTGTTTATTTACTCTCGTTTGTCTTATCTATATCATCTGTTACAGCAAAAGATTCTTTCTACATTTGCTTATTTACTCTCGTTTGTCTTATCTATATCAGCTGTTACAGCAAAAGATTCTTTCTACATTTGTTTATTTACTTTCGTTTGTCTTATCTATATCAGCTGTTACAGCTATTTATTGCTGCAATATTCATCATCTTCTACCTTCTATCTGAGGTTTAAAATCATCATCTCCATTTTTACCTTATTAACTGCTGTCCTAAACCTCTTCTGAATTTGTGCTTTAATCTCTAATAATTTCTGGCTCAGTTTTCATACTTGAACTCTTTTTCTAAAGCCATTTTATTTTCAAATAAACATTGCATTTAAAACCAATGTTATATAAAAAATCACCAAAACAATATTGAGAAATATGTTATAAAATATCAGTATGAAATATGCCCTTAGATCCACAGACTCAGTAGTACCAATGACCACAGAAAACATAAACAAAGAATTAGATATCATTAAATATTTAGCATATACAAATGGATAAAACACCACAATAATAGACAAAATATGGCACAATATACAAAAAAAACACCAAAATCAACACTACAAGGACGGAAAACAAATACATCACAATATCCAACAATAGCCAACAAAAAAAAAAAAAAAACAGGATACAAAATAGGATTTAAAACTAATAACAAACTACAAAACTACACCAACAACAAAGATAAACTACAAGCACCAGGCATATAAAAATTCAACTGTACAGACTGCAACAAATTCTACATTGAGCAAACAGGTCTCAGCTTTCAACAAAGAGTCAATGAACACATAAAATTACCCAAATATAACACCAACTCAGCATTCGCCTAGCACCTAAAGAAACACGGCACAAATACACAGACATTAACCATAACCCAGAAATCTTACACATCAACAAAAAAGGAGCACATCTCAATACACTAGAAACATATGAAATTTACAAACACACAAAATACAAACATATTAAACGAACAGACCAAATACAAATCCCACTGATGAAGATCGCCACAGAGCGATCAAAAGCGTTCTGTCTCAGTAAGTTTTCACAAACCTGCAAACAAATTTAAAGTTCGGATAGTCATAAACTAATGTAAAAGTAATTAATTAAGTTTCACCAAACGGGACTAGAAAATTTAAAAAATCATAATATTTAGCAATACTACAATTTATTACTTTTTTAAATCTAAGAAAGATACTGTACGAATAAATATTCAACATGGTCCAATACGGGAACAATAAAGAAAACCTTTTGCAAGTCGAACTCCAGTTCTTACTATTTTCAAAGCTTCTTGATTTAATGATGGGTCATGAATAGGAAGGCAACCCAGGACAGCTTGAATTAAGCTGGAAATATAAAAACATAGATATTATTGTAAATAATTTTATAAATGAAATCTAAAAATTTCTATTGATCTTCAATGCAAACAGTGTTTTTTTAATCACGCTTATGATTCTTGCGTTAGCTGAAAAAAATTAATTAAAGATATTTTGTTGGTTTACACTGTGGATAATAATACCATTAATCTGAATCATTTATTGAATGTATTTCATTGCAGGAATAAATATATAGAATAACTGTGACAAAAACTGAATTGTTTATTAAAATATTTTTTATTAGATAGTCTTATTATTTTCATTAATTTATTATTTCACTTTTTATAAAAATGTATAAAATATAACTAAAAAATACTTAACTAAGTGAATACATAGGGCTTACCTGCTGACGCGTTTCGAAACAATCGTTCCTTTTATGAAGCAAAGCCTCTACAAAGAGAGTAATTCAGAAATATAGTTTAATCAGTGAATTCAAGATGGTTACATCAAGCAACTTGTATAAAATATGTTGTAATTTCTTTACATATTTTGATAAATTTTGTTTAACAATTACAATTTTAAATGATTTAGAAAAGAAATTTTGAATTTTAACATGTGTTTTAATGTTTTATTTTTCTCTTCCTATAAAAAAGTAAAATATCAAGCCATAACAAAATCAAAACCTTATTAATAGAGTAATTATAAACTATCTTTATCAATTTAGTTGAGTTAAAAATATCTTACACTTTTGTTGTTCATGATGATTCCTAAAACTTTAAAGTTTAAAACTGATAAAATTATTGCTTGTCGAAATTATAATTAAATTAAACGAACAAATAAACTTACTAAGACACAATGTTTTATTAACACTGCAGTAGTCGCGCGGATTACTATTGTAATCCAGGGGTAAATTTGTGTGTGTATTTTGAGTTGGTCGGACTTATGACCTTGAGTGGCCGACTACCCTTCACACACACATCCCCACTGTTACCAGTCAAGTAGCAGAGCTGTAAGTGGGAAAGTTATTTTTTTGATTATTTTTAAATCACCTGAATTACAATAGTAATCCGTGCGACCACTTATGATAAGTTTCCCATACATGAAGTAGTTTTAATATTTTGTATTTTAAATAGATATTTTGTTATTTTTTGTATGAAAACAATATTTAAATTTTTAACACATTTATCTGTAAACAATGTGTGAGCCAGAATGAGAACAAATACGAAGCTGACTTGCCGAAACCGATGGTGACAATGAAAGTATGTTAGGTTGACCTAACTTAGTTTTATGTTATATATTACTTTTGTGCTAAAATAAAAAAGGTTTTTCACCACATTAGTTTTTTATATAACCCCTTAAATGCCCCAAAATGCGTATAAGATATTAAAAAAAAAAATATTAATACTTTAAAAGCTATTTCAAAGTGGATTACAATAGTAATTCGCATGACCACTCACGTTACTTATTTACGCGTTACCACTGCAGTGTTAATCACGTTTACATTAGTTTATGACTATAATATCCGAACTTTAAATTTTGTAAATTTATACATTTTACTAAGACATGTCTCAGCAAGTTTTTATAAATTTACAAAATTTAAAGCTTGGACATTCTTAAACTAATGTAAAAGCGATTAATAAGTTTCACCGAACATAATGAACTGCAAAATTCAAGAGTTTAACAATGTTATTGATTGATGGTACACTAAGAAACCTTTATGAGAATACCATAAACAGTAAGAGAGGTTGGCAGATGAGGTTGTTGAGCTAGTTAGGTGTGGTTTAAAGCCAGGTGTTATATAGTATAATCAAAGAACATAGAGGACTTTTTCAGTTCATATGTCTATTGTTAACATGTTTCATATGCTAATTGCCTTAATTCTCATCTGTTATATCCTACACTATAAGAGCTTTTAAAAAAGGAAATAGTTTACATTGAGTGTATTATTTTTATAACACACTTTTTAATATTACAACAATACAAATTAATCAGTTAAACAATAGTTTATGACTATCCGAACTTTAAAATTAGTAAATTTGTAAAGCTTACTGAGACAGAACGTTTTTAATTGCTATGTGCCGATCTTCATCAGTGTCTTCTCGGCAGGGAAGACACTGATGAAGATCGGCACATAGCAATCGAAAATGTTCTTTCTCAGTAGGTTTTAACAAATTTACTAAATTTAAAGTTCGAATAGTCATAAACTATTGTTTAACTGATTAATAAGATTCACCGATTGTAATGGACTACAAAATACAAGAACAATACAAAGTGTCACAAAAAATGCTGATTATAAAAACAATTGTGTAAAACAGTGGTTCTCAACCTGGGGGGCGCGCCCCCCTGGGGGGGCGTAGAAGAATTCCAGGGGAGGCGTCAACAAATTTAAAAAAAAATTGAATTTGATGTTGAGCACAAACACACAATCATTGAAATTTTTTTATAGCTTAATAGAGCTATAAAGCTCTATTTCTTTACTCAACGAACTTTTCTTCCTTTCAAAAATCTCGTCGATGATACCCAAAGTCTTCCAAAAGACCTGGTAAATGAAATGATGGACCTAATATCTGAGCATTTGTTGTCTCTGAAGGACAAAATCGGAGCCTATTTCCCAGATATAAGCTCGGAAAACTGGAAATTCAAGTTAACAAGAGACCCCTTTCAAATCAACTTGATATATCTCCTGATCACATTCAAGAACAAACAATTGACTTGCAATGTGATTCCAAAGCTAAATTGGATTTCCCAAACATGGATCTCGAAGATTTCTGGTTACTATATCTTTCTGTTTACCCAGAAGTAGCAATGGAGGCAGTCAAGTTGCTTGTACAATTTTCATCAACTTATCTATGCGAGACAGGATTTTCAGCCCTGGCTAATATAAAATCTAAATATCGAGACAGACTAGATGTGGAAAGTGACCTGCGGTGTTCTTTGTCAAAATTTCATCCAAACATACAAAAAATAGTTAACGAGAAACAGTGCCAGCCCTCACACTAGCACTACAAAAGTAGCGAACACTTTTCTGGTTATTACTTAAACATATTGTAAGTAAATTTATCATATATAAGTCTAAATTAACTTAATCCGTGAAGGGAGGCGTGACCTCACACCAAAGTGTCAAGGGGGGCTCAGAGCCTAAAAGGTTGAGAACCCCTGGTGTAAAACATGAATAGCCTCAAGTAGTAACTTTTTTAAAGAAGGTAAGTGGGACTTCCAGCAGTGGGTGTTTTCAGGATGGCAGGACTAATTTGTTTGAGATTTTTTCTGCTCAGGAGAGAAACGCTTGGTAAATAAACACTGAATACCCTTTTTTTCAGTTGAAACTTTAGAGAGAATTTGTGTAACGCTTTAATAATTCTCTGTGCTTGATGGTCAAACATCGATAATGTTGAATAAGAATACCAAAACTCTAATGTCAGCACTGGTTCCTTCTGAAGATGGTATGCCTATAGACATCAGTGATTTCTATAAGCTGTATAAACCTATTAAACCAATCAAACACGTGCAAACATAATAGTCAATCATAGCCATATGGCTATGTTCATATGAACATACAAACCTTTTTCAACCTCTGATAGATCATAAAAGCCAAGTTAATATAGAAAACTATTTTGTTATTAATAGCAAAGTACAAAAGCAAAGCATTTATGGTTACTTTAAGGGACACTCAAGTCATTTATATACTTATAGACAAGCTCTCTAATACTCTGTTCCTAAAATGTTCCCACCATGATTATATGATGTTTTCTGAAGTGCCTCATTCAGGCGCGTATTCAAGGGTGAGGCCCCACCAACCCTCATGAACTTTGGGTTAAACATCGACAATATATTATTAAATTAGGGCTTTCTATTAAATTAGACTTTTACTTAAGTTAATTCGTCTTTTAATGTAAATAAAAAATTAAATTTTAATTTTTAATTTGAAAATGTGACGCGTTCCCTCGGGAACTCACCAAATGTTTTAACAACAGATAGCACTAGTGAAGCTTAGTCTCGGACATATGATTTTCAATACGTAATTTTGCAAGCGTAATATTCACAGTTGACTCCGGAATTGTTCATGTTGGAAGAATAACTACTTATATTAATTAATAAACCATTTTTATAATAATAGCTTATTATGAAATTAATAATATTCTCTCGAAACTGGAATAATTATTTATTAAAAAGTCTAATTTGCTACGAATCTTTATCACGACCGATTTCTAACGCAAACGTAGAAAGAACATTTCTGTTCTATGTTTTTACATACACGCACGCACGCGCGTGCACACACACACATATTATATATATATATATAATGCATCGATCGCATCCCCCCAAAGCAAGTCGCTGGATACGCGCCTGCTCATTGGCTTGAAAGCACTTCCCTTCAAGCCACTACTTCAGTTCAGCAAAAAGAAAGAAGCAACTTGGACTGTATATCAGTGTGATTGGAAATTTACCATTTGAAATTACTGAAGAAGCTTAAATAGACATTGTCATGGATCAGCTTGGCACAGATTGATATCTTGAACTCAGCAGGGGCAGAGCCTGAAGAGAGATTTACAGTTACCTCAGCACACACAACCCACCTGGCTCTTGTTTGGGAAAAGAAAAGGCATGCTGAATTTTGGAATTGTTCTGATAGAAGTCAATGACTGTCCTTAACGCGTTTATGTATCCAAAAAATTCCTTGAGTATTCTGATCAACCCCAATACGGTCCTAACTTACCACCCAATTGACTTCCTTCTTTTCCCTGAACTGAAGGATTTACTAGAAGGGCAATGCTTTGAAACTAACAAGGAGCTTCAAGAAAAACTAACACTTGTTTAAATTTATTGGGAATAGCATATATTCACTTGTTTCTTATTTATAACCTATAAGAGAGTTAAAAAACAAAAACAAACAGAAGGTGGTGTTATGTGTTTGGCTATGTAACTTTAAACCTTATCGTATTCATTTTCTTGCTGTAGCAATAACAGTCCAGTTACTCTCTAGGCACAACATAAAAAATAACTGACTAAAATTTAATACCAATTCTATCTTTATTTTCAAAATGATCAAACTCAAACTTCATAGAATTCTACAACTTTTATTGCATACAAACTTGAAAAAAGGCACTTTCATAATGCTGCTCCTTGTAATCATCTTGAATTCACTGATTATACTATAAGTAATTGTTGAATAATGAGTGAATGCTATAGAAATAAGTGTTTTAAAACAATGGTTTCATTTACGAAGATAACCGTCTACTCGATAGAGTGTACTTTTATAATGAATTCAAAATTATAAACTTTCACTTTGATACAAACTAAATGAAGGTTTGAATGAAAGAAGACGAAGAAATCACTTTTATTATTTATAAATGTCTTCAAGTTCAAGTTGAATTTTTTATTTTTATGCTGTTTCAAACAATAAGAAGAATCAAACAACGATAAAGAATTTCAACGTACAACAGTCTTACCTGAATACAAAAAAACACACACACTCATAATCTATAAATAAAGTATTGCATATACAAACCAATTAATTTTCAACTCTCTACTTTTAATCCTCCCAGGCAAAGGATATTGTATGGTATCTCTAACTTTATTTTTATTCAACAAGTTCAATGTAGATCTTTCATTAACTCTCAGTTGAATATCAGAAAACTCATGGGATTTGGACAGTAAAGCAATCATTTCTGGTAATTTTTCTGTGCCTTTAATCTGTACAACACAACACATAATTAAAAAATTACAAGCAAATTAATCTTACCTATTCACTTTAAAACATATTTAAACATGATTAAAATACCTTTAAAGTACTTTAAGTTTCAATGTGACCATCGGTTTGTCAGGATACATCCCATTCTCAGTTCAAATCATAATAGATGTAAGTTGACATTTTAGTTTTGGGAAATATTAAATTTGGTATGCTATAAAGCCAATCATAAAGAAAAGAGAATAAAATAAGATAATCTCTCTAATTCCATACTTAAAAATTTACTTAATATCAGAAAATAATAAAGCACAGAGATCATATATCTCAGTGGTCAGACCTTGTAAATGTGTTAATTTATCGTACTGTACTGTATATACATATATATTTATAACAGATTTTATGAAATTGTAAATCCAAAATATATATATATATATATATATATATATATATATATATATATATATATATATATCATAATAAATATATCTCAATATATAAAATATCGCAATATGTATTCTTGTGTATTAATAAAGAACTAAGTCAAAATACAAATACAAGAATTATAATTGAATTTACAATTCAAAGCTTTTCGTTGGCTAACGAACACATATGTTAATTTTAATTGTTTAATATTCCTGATGATGTTGGTACTGTTAGCCAACGAAAAGCTTTGAATTGTAAATTCGATTATAATTCTTGTATTTGTATTTTGACTTAGTTTATATATATATATATATATATATATATATATATATATATATATATATATATATATATATATATATGTATGTATATATATATATTGTAATGTTTTTATATAATAACACAAAAGTAATAAATAACAATAATTCAGAATATAATAGAAGTAAATTAAAAATGGACGAAAAAAGAAAATGTAAACAATGGAGACATAACCTAAAAAAAAAATTATAAAATATTAAAACCAAGATAGCAGCTAGTATAATTATGAAACAGCTGATGTTTTTTCAAATGTAGAATTGTACAAAACCTAAACATTATTGCATAGAGGATAAAACTTAACTGTCCAGGTAAGGACATGAAGATCAAATAATCAGTGGGTTAAATAACAGATGTTTCAACAATTGACAAAGTTTTATTCTTGGCTCTAGAAATTTTCAATTAAAAAAAATTCATTGTTAGAGAAGCTTGCATTGGAACTGAAAGCAAAAAACTTAGTTGGCCAAAATTTTATTTAAAGGAAGAATTCAAGCATATAAAAAATCGTGGTGAAAGATTTGTCTATAGAAATAAATTTAAAAGGCTAGAAATTTGGATAAAAACATTAAACGTCAGATAAGTTATTAAATTTAAGAAAAGATTGTAAATTATTATATTGTAAATTCAAAATTAATAACTTTAGGCCTAGGCGTTTCTTTTATAAAATTTATTACAACAATAATTGCATAAACTAAATTTTAATTTGTCATAACACCCACCGAATAACCTGAAAGAAAGAGTCTTGTGATGTTTAAATAAATTAGGAAATAGAGAAAGTGTATTGAAAAAAAAATATTGTAACTAGAATAAGATTTAAAAAAACTAAATTAAACAAAAATTAATCGAATTATAAGAAAGTGTTTTATTTATTACTATAAATGGTAAATAATAAAAAATAAAAGTAAAAGGAATCTAAATTTTACTGTTAGGGTTACAATTATTTTGTCATTCTAACTGGCGCCCAGCAATTTATTATTTTCTAAAGATTAGTATTATTAAATTTTGTGTTACTATAAAGAAATTATTTAAATTATATATAAAATTAAAAATATAAATATAAAAAATATTACTATATATATATATATATATATATATATATATATATATATGATATTATTATATACCTAAAAATGCTTTAAGCTCTACTAGGAATAACCATATATATATATTTGAAAAGAATAAAAGAAATACAAATTCAAGAATAATTTGTTGAACTGTTGGTACTGTTTGCCAACAAAAAGCTTTGAATTGTATAATTCAATAATTTATTCTTGTAATTGTTTTTCTCTTATTTTTTTCATTGATACACAAGAATACATATTATATATATATATATATATATATATATATATATATATATATTAAATATGGTGATATGTTTTCTTGTAATATAGTTAATAAATTAAAAACATTTCAAAAACAAGAATACTTTTAATGTATATATTATTCAAAGCTTTTCGCCGATAAAACAGTACCAGCATCTTCAGGAACCATATGTTTATAAGGATGATTTGAATAATTAGGTATTATTTGATTTGTCTGTTAAATCAGATAAATCTAATTCAAATAATACCTAATTATTCAAATCATCCATATAACCAAAAAATGGCAGCACTGTATAATTTATTATATTGAATGCACAATATACCAATGAACTTACATGATCAAATAAAAGAGAAAAATATAATATATCAAATTGGTTTAGAAAATGGATATAAAAGAAAAACTATAGATAAATTAAATAATAACATAATAAAAAATCAGAAAATTGAAAATAACTTTGTTCATAATAAGAGAGAAAAAAATTTGACAACTTTTACATTCACTGGTAACAAAATAAACAAAATGACAAGATTATTTAAAGAAACAAATTTACAAATTACATACAAAACTGATAATAAAATTAAAAATTTAATAAACAATAATAATAATCAAAATAATATGCATGAAAGGAATGGAGTATATAATATAAAATGTCAAGCTTGTAATAAATTATATGTAGGACAAACAAAAAAGAAATTAAAAGAAAGATACAAAGAACATTTAAACGCCTATATCAAACCAAACATATACAAATCAAATTTAGGTACTCATTGCATTAATAATGAACACGAATTTCCTAAAATAGAAAATATGAAATTAATAAAAGAATTAAATAAAGGATTAAAGATGAATATATGTGAAACATTGGAAATTTATAAGCATAAAGTTAAAGACAAATTAATTGATGAACAAATTCAAGTGAGATCAAGGCACCAAACTATTTATAAGGTCATTGATGTACTTAATGAAAAAATTACATTAAGTGCAATATTTATAAAGATATGGTTGTTTGTAGTACATATGATTAATTTTTGTAAAAATATTTTGTTAGATAATTATTTTCCTGAAGATGCTGGTACTGTTTTATCGGCAAAATGCTTTGAATAATATATGCATTAAAAGTATTCTTGTTTTTGAAATGTTTTTAATTTATTAAATATATATATATATATAAGGATTAATTAGTAACTATATACATGAATTATAATTGTTTAAATTTCAAATAATTCCTATTTTTGTGTTATCTTGATTTATCCGTTTAATACAACAAGGAGATCTAGGAGAGGTAATAACAAAATATTTGTAACACAAATTGCAGTAAAACTGGATATGTCAGCGTCATTGTGGGAGTATTTATTATCTAGTTTTAGGTAGGGGTTTCCAGTTAAACTAAATAGAAATTATCTCTATATATTAACCCTATACTGGAATATATTTGAGACAAACACACACACACACACACATACATACACATAACAAATCTCCTGACCCTTGGTTGTAAGAAAGAACCCAGTCTTCATTGGAAAAATCACAATTTTTTACAAAAGCCCAGCTAAGATACCATACAACTAAGAAACTATATAAAATGCTACAATCCCATTTAACTGTCTGTTATAAAATCATCTAAAACATTGTGGAAACATTTGTACACGTTCATTAAAAAAATCAAAACCTTATATAAAATTAAATTGTTTAATATTTTGCAATTAATCTAACTTCTTCTTCGCCGATTAGATGTAAATTAAAAGATTTGATTACCTGTGAAAACAGTTTCATAGTTTCAAAAGCAATGTAAAACTTCGCCATTAGTGACCCAGTCTCGGTTGTTTGTATATCATAGCCTTCAGATAACGTCACCAGCTGGTATCGAGCCAGTGCATTCAGCTCCCTCAAGCACAGATCTGAAACCAACATATCAATATTATTCATAATTCAATATGAAAATTAAAACAAGAATTACTACTTTGTTATCATTTTCTTTTACAAAACTCAAAACACTATAGACTAACATTTTTAACTGAAGACATTTATTCGTAATCTGTTTATATTTAAACTATATAATACTTTGAATAATTAGTGTAATGATTATGTTTAAACAAATCCAAAGACCACATGTTGCTTGATACACAAAAATAAAACAATAACATTAAACTCTTGAATTTTGTAGTCCATTACATTCGGTGAATCTTAATTCATATGTTAAAGTGATTAATTAACATTAAATTTAGTTTTAGTGTTAAAATATGCCTTGAATTGTTCCAATTTTTAACTTCAACAACTACTATTTATGCATTTCTAAACATTTTAAATATGTTTCAAAATTAAACTATTTAAACTGAAATTAGCATTAATGTGTTGACAATGAAAGTGGTTAATATGTTGAAAACTTCAATTATACTTTTTAAAATATAAATTTTTCTAATTGCATCACCAACAACCAAAAATACATTGGAGATGTTTGATGTGGACATATACCCTTTCTTATCATGAGACAGACAATAAAATAAAACTGTCAATTGCCATTTTGTAATTCATTGTAGTTTTCAAAAAACTAAAAATAAATCATTTTATTGAACCTTATGTCAGTCCTCTTGAACAGTTTTGGCTTCTGTAACCAAAGTAAGTCAACACATATTAATTTACTACTTTGTTATTATAAAGGGTGAATGCATCAAACATTGTATCTACACATAAAATAGTTTGTTATTTCATAAAAGAACTTTATTGGTAAAATTACAAACAACAAAAGTTTATTTATTAATTTACAAGGCCAAAAAACTTGAAACAAACTTATTCCTCTTCTCATTTCACAATAGACACCATCAGGAGATGCATTGTTTTCTCGGAAACATTCTAAGGCGCTGTGCATCACAGCATAGTCCCAGTCCCTAACTGGTTTCGATTTGCTTCACAACACTTGAGCGGGAGATGCAAAAATATATATTAGCCGATGAGAGTTGATGTAGATGATCCACAAGGCAATACAATTCAAAATATTTATAAGAATACCTTTTTTAACTATTATTTTCAATGTTTATTAGGTTTGTAATTTTTCATAATTTTTCTTTTAGTCGAATTTTTAATTCAACTAAAAACAAAATTACTGGACAGATTTTATCAAAATGATACGAATCTCTTTTTTCTATTTTTAAAATTATAAACATGGATGATATTAAATGCATAATCTTTGCTAAACTAAGTGGATCCTGATGAACAGCTGTGAATAACATAACTGAGATCTCAATAGGTTAATACTTGTAGCAAGTTGTAGTTCCTCTGAGAAGGAGCAAGATCTGCCTGACTGGTGTACTCTGAGGGTTATGAATCCTTTCACAATCCTTACAGCTAGTTTGCAAACTGAATTGTCACAAACATACTCTACTAATATACAATAAAGGTCAACAGTGCTTCAGGCTTGTCTCTACCTCAATGTGAAGCAAAAACAGGTTTTTGGTATTCTATATGAATGAATGTAAAATCATCTAATCTCATGAAAAACAATCAATCCACTTAAAAAATTAAACTTTTTCCTAAATATGTTATGTTTTTCAATAAAATAGTTTGTTATACAATAAGAGAAAGTTAAATCTGTACATATGATAATGTTCATGACCAATTTTAATATAAAGACTTTCCAAATGGGTCAGACATGACTATTTAAATCTGTACTCATGTAGATGGCAATGCATTCTAATTACTTGGAAGATTATATTATTTTTGTACATACATAGCGTTACTAAACCATAAGCCCTAGGCAGGCAATGCATTAATGTAAAACCAGGTCATTACAAAGATCTTAATGCTGTATAATTGTAAATATTAAACCTCAAAGATTACATTTAAAAGGTCAGCCTAGGTTCCTTAGGCTAGTAGGTGTAGGATATTTAACTATATGTATGAACTATGTCATTTTGTACACACAATATTTATGGAAAAAAGTTTGTAAACATGAAACAAACACAAAGAATTAAAAGAATGAATACACTAACTAAAGTAAATTTAATTACTATTAATAAACTCATCTTCATTTCTGTTAAGAATATTTCTATATGTTTTCTCCCTTTGTTAACATTTCAATATTCTGTTGACGCGTTTCGGAGTAACTCCATTTTCAAAACTTCAATCGTACTGTTCACCCAAACTTTAAATTCATCTTTATATACTTCCAGACCACTTAATATTGGTGTAGGCCTGCTCTAAATTTAATTATTGTAATGATTTCTTATTTGAAATAGGGGAGAGCTATAAAGGCAATGAAAAGGCCAACAAGTCTTTGGTAGCTTTATATATTAAACACTACTTACAGTTTAATTAAACTGACTTTTCATGGTGATATGATTTTTCCAATAATTAATACCTTAAATACAAAGAAATTAAACATATGGAACTCAATGATATGAAATAATAATTGAATTTAAATTAAGATACAAAATTCCATAGTGTATTAAACTCTGTAATACTTCAGAATGCAACAAATTTTCAATCATAAAATTGATCAAATTGAAGCTTATTTTGTAACAAAGGTAATAAATTACAACAAATAGTAACTCACAATCCATCATTTATTTTCTCATAAATGTTTCAATGACAAGTCATAATAATTAGTAACAATATAAGAAAATTCTAAACTATATCCTTATAATCCTATATTATATTTATGTGTTTATTCTCCGTGATTAGGATTTGCTTTTGAAACCCATGGGAGAAGTAAATTTATCATAAGTTGATGTTTGTTATTATTTAATTTTTAACAGAATAAATATTAACAAATTTTTTTAAAATTTAACACTGATGGTTTTCCAAAAATAGTAAAAAGACATCTGTTATATGATAGGTTAAGTGACAGAATTTTATAAGTGAATGTTGAATATAATTTTTTTTACTGATTAAAGAATATAAATTTCTTTAACATTAGTTTATGACTATCCGAACTTTAAATTTGTACAAATTACTGAGGCAGAACGTTTTTGATCGCTATCACTGCCTTATGCTTGGAGTTGTTGGGTTAAGTGGTGATGGTTTAAAAGGCTATTTTTGATAGTATCAAAGAGTATGTATGATTTGTGTTGTGTTTGTTCATTTAATATGTTTGTATTTTTTGTTTTTATATGTCTGTAAATCTCATATTGTTCTAGTGTGTTGAGATGTAGTCCTTTTTTGTTGATGTGTAAGATTTTTATATTATGGTAAATGTCTGTGTATTTGTGTCCTGTTTCCTTTATGTGATTGTAAAATGCTGAGTTGGTGTTCTGTTTGTGTTCCTCAACTCTTTGTTTAAAGCTGCGACCTGTTTGCCCAATGTAGAATTTGTTGCACTTGTAGCAGTTTAATTTGTATACGCCTGGTGCTTGTAGTTTATCTTTGTTGTTGGTGTCATGTTGTATTGACACCAACATGACAAATAGCAGTAATGTTAAAGTGATTAATTAAGATTCACCAAACGTAATGGACTACAAAATTCAAGAATATAAACTTCTATTTGAATTGCTCAGTATATACTCACTAGGTAAAGTAATCATGAGAAATTCAATAAAGGGAGAAACGTTCATCAACTACGAGTGCATGGATGCAAATCTACAATGTAGTCACAAATTGGATAACATGCACACGTTAACACAGTAACTTTTAAATTAGTAATTAATTATGGACAGGGAACAGGTAATTAGTTACACGACTAGTGAGTTACACAACAATGGGCAGTTAGGCAATGAATCAGACACTAGCCTAGGCTGGAGTGGTGTTATGTAAATTTAGTAGCAATTTACATTGTGAGAGTTTTAGAGCCACTGTAAATAATAATTAACAATTTTTGGTTTAAATAGATGACTAATTATACTAATAGGTATTTCCAAAGGTTGGGAAGCATTTCTAGATTTTCATTGGGTTGATTTTTATCACTTCAACTAATTCCCATATTATGGAAAGTGAGGCAATATATGTTCTCATGATAGGAACTAGTTCAAACATGGACTGTTACATTTAATTATTTACAAAATTCCGTAGAATAAAACTAATTAATATGTCTCTTATGTAACAAGGTTAAAGTGATTTCAATTTATCTTAAATATTAATAGTTGTTATAATACTAGTTTCTTAAATACTAGTCACATACTAGTTTTTTAAAACTATATTAATAGTTTCTAAAAATACTATATCTTCCATTTATAAAAAAAGTTATATAGAAAAGAATAGCTAAATGTCCAATTTGAATTTTTTCATTATAAAAATTTTATGGGCTGAAAGTAAAAAAAGGAATTTCTTTTTTGTTAAATTTATAATCTTCTCAAAATTGTTTAAAACAATAATAATAAGAAGAAGTTCCTAACTTTAGTGCTCAAAATACAATTGAAAAACTTATAGAATTTTTAAAATTCTTTTGATGTATATATAAAATAATTCTTAAGAAAATTTTTTTCGAAAATTGGATGAAATTTATTACTTAAACATTTTTTGCAATATACAGTTTTTTTTTATAAGTAATCTAAAATATTATATTTAAATGATATTAAAAAATATCATAGTTTTATTATTAATATTATACCTGTAGTTACTGCTGGTACCTACAAAATTCATTTTATTTGTACCAGCGCCCATCATTCCTAATTCTGTCCACTTATTTATTTGAACCTATATAATACGTTTTGGGGAGCTTCCACCAACTTGAAGTGTCTAGTAATACTCCCTTGATTTAGACTAATAAGCACTTTAATTTGATGGGAGCTCTCCAAAGTGGGATCAAAATAAATAAATTTGTACTATATTTAGTGTAAATAGGATAAATCTTGTATAATTGTTGATTCTATCATCATGTGAGCTACTAGTTTTCACTAAAACACATGTAAATATTTTACAACTTCTCTAAAGTTGACAACTTAGTCTAAAGTCAACTTACTTATTTTTGTTGAGGATGGCCATTTTGGGAGATGTGTCCCATTGACAACTCAGACTGTAACTCGAGTTGACAATGGGACAGTTAACTGTTACGGTCTGAGTTGACAATGGGACACATTTCCCGAAACGGCCGCCCTCAACAAAAATAAGTAAGTGCTAATATAGGCAAGTTGTAAAATATTTACAAGTGTTTTAGTGATAAATGTTGGTTTTATTACTAAAAAGTACCATGATTTAATTTGAATCTTATCCGCTAGTATGAAATAAAAAAATTGTACAACTAAATAGAAAGTATTAGGGGCTTTCTACTCACAACAGAAAATTACAAGCCAATACACTAAAAAATTGTCAGCGTATTACAATTTATAGGACTGCAGCAAACTACACAGTGGTTTGTACACTAGAATATCAACATTATTCTAAACCTATCAAGAGGCTTTTAAACCCAACAAAGTTCTGTTTAGATCTGACAAAGACCTCTAAAACTAAATGTTAGGTAACAAAAATCACCCTTCAGATACTATCTCAGCCAAACTATTCTCTGCCAAATGATTTGAAGCTAACAAATACCTACATCAATCAAACCCCAGGTTATTTAGTTTAAAGCTCAGAGTTTAATGTCTTATCACAAGTACTGTCTCTGGCACATGAGAAGAGCCTTGGCACAAGGCAGGTCAAAATGATAAGGTCATACCTAAAAACATTTCTTAACATAAAACGTCAGATTTACAGAAAATTACAATCCAGAAACAGGATCATATATAATTTATTTTGTATATCCTTACTTAATAAAATTAGTACTTTTACCTATTGGTAAATATTTATATTACTTACTAGAATATAACTACTGTACTGAAAAATGTCTGTACTGTTAAGTATATTTGTAGGTCAGGAATACATCAACAGCGCATGCCCAGAACTGAAAACCAAGCTTGACTCATTTCTACGCCAAGGCTCTTCTCATGTGCAGGTGCTAGTACTACCGCTATTTTGAGGAACCATCCATTGACTGTGATGAACATAATACCCTTTTCTTCCCTCACTTACTAGGTTGTTTCCAGTCAATATAATAAAGCACTTTCCTAGCTTATACTTATAAAACCAAATTAAAAGGAATTTCAGTACCTCTAATGATTTATAATATATTTGTAAATATTTTACAAATTTGCTTATAGTAGCACTTAGTTTATTTATGGAGGATGGCCGTTTCAGGAGATGTGTCCCATTGTCAACTCAGACTGTAAGCGGTTAAATAAGCAGCGTAAGTTTGTAAAATATTTACAAGTGTTTTTGTGAAAACTAGTAGCTCAGGTGAAGATGGAGTCAACAAATATATTATAACACACACACACAAACACACACACACACATATATATATATATATATATATATATATATATATAAAACACAATATATATATATATATATATTATTTGATTCCATCTTCACTTAAGCTACTAGTTTTTATCTAAAAACATTTGAGCACACATTACAATGTTACACTTCCCTATAATAGCACTTATGGTATGAGTTGACAATGGGACACATCTCCCAAAACGGCCATCCTCAATAATCAAAAAAGTGCTACTATATGGAAGTATAACATTCTAATATATTTGCAGGAGTTTTTGATATATATTAGTTCAATGACAGCATTCAATCCAACTCTCTTGGCCATAAAACTGCCTTCTTTACCATATCTCAATGTATCTATATCATCATCAAAAGTTTTTATTCTTTGTCAGCACTTTTACCATAATATATAACTCCATCACAAATGTAGACATTAGTACTTTTAAAATAACTTGGTTTTCAAAGACAGTTTTCACCTTCTCCAAGCCCTTCTTCGCGTTATACAGGCATATAAATGTAAAATAGCACATTAATAATGTTATAATATTAAAGTTTTTCAAGAGGTAATCTCTTCTCCATATTCAACTGGTGAATACAAACTCACTTCAGTTGATTTCTTGCCCTTAGTAGTTAATCAATCATCCTTTACGAATAAGTAGTAAATTTATTGATATTTGTATATTTTGAGGGTTCCTAAGACTAACTTTTCAAACATTAATGCTATAAATAAGTGCTTCTGCTTGGACATCAAAAACAGGATCATATCAGCAGAAATAAAATTTCTTAAATTGGTTAGTGAAAAAATAAGAAGAAATTTTAAGAAAACTGAAACAATAAGAATAGAATTATGGCAGGAATTTTAGAGTGGAAGAAACTCTGTTTTGTAATGTCTGACTAGAGAAGTAGGAAACTCAAGCAGTTGGAAATTCAACCTGAAGGCAAAAGATTTGAGGAAAATCTAATATTATTTATAAAAGGATTATATAGAATTTGGAATAAGTCGGGGATAATACATTAAACAGGTAAATGACCCGACCAAGATTATAAATACACCCTGTGTTGACCATAAACCTTAATAATACTAAAAGACCCAAAAAGTTTGTAAAAAAACTCCACCAAGAAGGACTTTCCGATTAACCTGAGATACAAGTAAGACTGTAACAAATTTACCACAATACAAAGTACCCATGTTGTTAAAGAGTATCGGTTTTTTAATAAATATTTCTTTGCTTAACCTTGCCAACTCTGCAAAGGACTTGTTACTTCTTAGAGTGACCTTGAGTCATTGTTTAAATAGATAAAGTTTAAAATATATTACAGTACCAGTTCTATTTAAAACATTTTGTAGTTAAACCTGAAATAATTTGAAAGATCTTCATACAAACTTGGAGCAGTAATAAATAAAAACTAAAGCTAGTTATTCATTAAAGGCATTGATTATTTCTAAAAATAGTACTCACCCATTGCTAAATAGATTTTTGTATATTTAATTAGATATCTTTAGATATTCATAGTCATACAAATTTATACACTCTATTGATTGTAGTTACAATTATTATTTTAAATTTTCATACTTAATAGGACATGAAGATTTTAGAACACATAGTCGGTAATGCATCATATTAGTGTAGCAATAACTATTTACAATTAATGAAAGATTTACAAAGACAATTTTATGATAATTAAATCATTTCTTCTGATTTTTAAACAAGTCATCAAAGTTTTGTTACAGTTACAGGCATTGTTATTAGAGATTATAATATTATTATTGTTCCAATGTAAGTTTTGAAACTGTCTTAACTCCACAAATTGTAGTTTGCAGATATTATAATTATGAAAAAGTATGTTATGTAAATGAGTCATATGCACTGAGAAGGAAAAATAACTGTCACAAACAAATCGTATTTATGACAATTAAATATGAAGTTAAAATTACAGAGAGAATTTCATTGAAAAAACTAAAATTTTAAATAATTGTATCAAGAAAATAATAACTAGTACTGAACAACCAGTGTTACATTTATTTATAATATTTTTTTCTCCATGATTAATAAAATTTAACCACAAAAATGTAAGAATATAATATGTAATAAATTACTGGTCTGAGTTCTAGTAAATCAGAAAACATGTAAATGGGTTGAAATTTGATTTTATGTTAACAAATTTACTAAATTTAAAGTTCGGATAGTCATAAACTATTGTTTAAGTGATTAATAAGATTCACTGAACGTAATGGACTACAAAATTCAAGAATTTGTTTAAAGGTTATGCTATATATATATATATATATATATATATATATATATATATATATATATATATATATATATATATATATATCATGTATTTCAAAGAATTCAATCAAATGTTCCTAACTTTTAAAAACTAAACATACTCCAATTTTATTTGAAATTTAAGTATTAGTAATTCTTTAAGTTTCAATACTTTTAAAATCTACCTCAAAATGAAATTAGGTGAGTTTAAAATTGAGTAAAACCGTGATATATGAAACTCTACAAAAATGTATACTCTGAATGTTTTCTTATGAATAATAAACTTTTTAAAACTCACAAAAATATTCCATTTACTTGAAAGTAATATATACTATTAAAATAATTAGCACCTTGATTACAACGTTACTGATTCTGACAGTTTGAATTATCATTACTTGGTTTCAGGGAGATCAAATTGTTTCACCCTATCCCTGTATACAATCAAATGCCTGTACTGATTTCTCTTCTTTTCCATAAAATTTTTTTTTTCCCTGGCGAAAAACCAATTGTGGTTATCATCGCCAATTGAAAAAATGTAGACAGACAAGCAATATTTTTTATAACACATCAATAAATAAAACAAAATACACAAAACAAACATAACAGTAATAACAAAAAGTGTTTATATCAAACAATAAATGTATAACAAAAAGGAGAAACAACAATAAATAATAACAACGAACAGTATAACAATAAATGAATGATAACAATATTAAAACATAACAATAGGTAACAATTTACCAATAAATAAATCTTAATAACAATAACAAGAACATAAAATATAATAAATTTAAATAAATAGAAAAAAACACACGCAAAGAGATATATGCATAAATAAAAAAAATATATTTTAAATATTAAATTTGAAAAAATATTTTTAAGTGGTGCAAGAAGGCGATCATCCCTTAGCACAACCTTTAAACTAACTTTTAAGCTAAAAAGGGCACGAATGTTAGTTACTCCTATACAATCCACCAAAATATGACTTATTGTGAAGATATCTCCACAATACCGACATATTGGTGGATCTTACCGACCCATCAAATATGCATGAGTTGCAAAAGAGTGGCCAACACGAAGGCGTGTAACCACCACTTCCTCCCTTCGTTTTGAACGAATTGAAGACCTCCATGGACGGACAGTGTCTTTAATTTCCCTCAGCTTATTCTGAATCACGGTATGCCATTCGTAATTCCAAGCAGCGAGCAATGAATGTTTCGTGAAACACACACAATCAGATACCATAACTCGTTGAGTAATAGGCACCAAACTTGTAGCATTCTTCGCCGCTTCATCTGCTTTTGTGTTTCCGTACTTGGGAATACTTCTTGCAGTGTCCAGAAACCCAACACAATGTTACTCCCACACCCCCTAATTGAAACATGTGTACAGCACATAATGTCCCCAACTAAAGGGCTAACAGAGAAAACAGCATGAAGAGCACTTTTAGAGTCAGAACACAAGAGGTAGTGTGAAGATCAAGATCGAATAGCAGTTAATGCTTTTAAGATGGCAAATAGTTCTGCAGTGAAAACACTGCAAGCCGAGGGCAATCCGTACTTGTAAGTACGTCCAGATGCATAAACGCACACCCAACGCCATTGTCCAGTTTAGATTCATCAATTTCACTGTTGATGAGATTTATAAATGGATAAAAATTCCTGGTGGTAGACCACGTCAGGAGTACCGTGTTTTATATAACTGGACAATGAGTAATCAAAGTGCAGCGTTTTTATTTTCCATGGAGGTAGATAGCACATTTGTCTTTTAAACATGTTGGGAAGTTGCAACCCAAGGTCAACCAATATTCTTAACATTCGTATGCCGAATGGAGCGGTCGAACGTTGATATGTATTGTAAATTTGATTTAGGATATTATTAAAGACTATTTCAAATGCCGGGTGGTTAGGTTTGCTACGAAGACCAGAAATGTAAGATATTTGTAGCATCTGATGCCGCCTAGGTAGGGCAGGTTCCCCAGCTTCGACAAGAAGACTAGGGATTGGGCTAGCTCTAAATGCACCAGTAGCAAGTCTAAGTCCAGAGTGGTGGACAGCATCAAGAGTTTTCAGAACTGTAAGTTGTGCGGATGAATAGACTTGACAGCCATAACCTATGCGCGATCTTACGACTGTGGGATAAAAGCGAAGCATACTAGTTCTGTCTGCTCCACAATTCGTACCACTAAGGACTCTTAACATGTCCAATTTCTTGATGCATCTCACTCTCAAATCAAGAGTTTTTAAATTTTGAATCTTATCAAAAATCAAAGCACTCTCCAAAAAAATCATTGAAAATTCTTGCAAAAAACCTGTTATTACCTACTACACAGGCTCTCGCCACATACCCTTGTTTGAATTTTAGTAATTAAGCAGACCATTATCAACATATTTTTTAGTTATAGATGTAGGGAGTGGTGTTTACTTGATACAGTGGATTTGGGGAGGGGTTTGGAGGTCATAAATATAATTTTCATATCATAATAAAAAGCCAAAGAATTTTAATACTGTATTAACTTTTAAACAGAGGTTATGTGAAACAGAAGCAAACAAATTATGTAATTAATGTTTACGCTACAACAATTTTATTACTCATATATTCTTTAATAAAACTTTTATAACAACATTATAAGTAATATCAGGAAAATTAAAGAGATGGTGGAGCTCGTTCTTTTATTTCCAAAGTTTATTAATGCCTGATGAAAACATTGATATACAAATGTTAGTTATCTTCAAAAGTTTACTTGTTTTAAAATTAGTTTTTAAAATGTGATAAGCTTTAAAACCATCCCTCACAAAAATATGTCTTAAACCAAATTAGTAACTTTACAAGACTCAGTCTGAACTGAAAAAATGTAATAAAGATACTGCTTTCTTTCAAATCTTTCAAAATTTCGATTAGTAAAGGCATTCTCTACCACAGTTTGATAAACTAACTCATCTAACATATTGCCAGCTGTAATGCCGTATCATTACTTATGTCATTCAAATATTTACATTTATGTAATTATAGATGACTTGTTTCGGCAATTTCACTGTTAATTATATCTTCTTTCATTTACAATAAGATTTTAATTCACATTTTTGTATAAATTTGTATTTTCTGGTATCAATGAGATAAAAAATTGTTTGGAACAATTTCTTGAGGTAAACAAGTAACAACTAGATAGTGTTTAAAGTTACATGGAAACACTTCTTTGGCAAGAACTGTGTTTAAAATGTTTTTTATTTGTAATATTTGTCATTTATAAAGTTATAAATTAAGATAAAATTAATTCATTTTTAAAAGCAGTCAACTACCTTGTAACCGAGCTTCAAAAGCTTCCTTAGACAATCCAAGTGGAATCCCATAATGTTTAGGATTGCGAGATGCTCGCACGTAGAAAAATGTAGAGCGAATCCAGTTCATGGCAACAGCCACATCACAAACAGTCCTCAGCACTATTTCTGCATTTAAATGTTCTGGAAGATACCGATGAAGATTGCTCTCTACTAGCTCCTTGCCACTGGCGAGGAGTTCATATTTAGCCTGTAACAACATTAACAATGATATAAATGCATGGTAATTTTCTGCAAGGGCAATTTAACTTAATGCCACAAAAATAGACAAATTGTTTCTAAAGATATTGTAGAGGAATGAAAATCATTAACAGTATTAAAATATACTGAAGAGGGCAAGAAATTCTTGAAAATAAATGTCAAAACAGATTCAATGATCATAGAGAGAGTATTATGTGGCTAGCAAAAGATGGGACCAAGTAGTTTTTAATTTAGTATCTGTATCTTTGCTGAAAGTGATAGCCTGTTTTCCAATGTAGAACCTATCACAGTATATATAGTTTAGTTGTATCTATCTGGTGCTTAAAATTTGTTTTCTTTGTTTGTATATGTTGTGTTTAAATATTTTGTACCTGTTTTTGGCAATATTATTTATGGTTTTATTAATGTATATGAGTGTAATGAATTTCTTTTCCTCTGTTGTGTTGTGTTTGTGTTCTGCATTTGTTGCCATTCTTTATCAATTACCATGTCACTATAACCACTTTTCTGTGCCAAGTATTTAATTGTTTATCCATTTTTGGTGTTTTCAGTTGATATTGGTAGTTCTTACAAATTATTAATGAAAAAAAACTTTCTGCTGTCTGGTAAACATTGAAAATCTTCAGCAATTAAAAAAAAAAATACTAAGCATTTCTAATGCACTAAAAAAACTTGGAGTCATTTTGACCTGTCTTGCATCTAAATGAAATGCCCCATACCCTCCCCCAATAGAAAGAAACAATGCCCAGTAAATATTAATAGATTAAATCTACTGGGTTTGAATTACACCAAAGAAAACAGAAGATGTAATTTTAATAGATTTTTCCAACTTCAAAATAAAATTTCAAATTGTAAAATTTGCTTCTTTAGTTTTGTTTCAGTGACAATAACCCTAGCCACATGGCGTGACTAGAACTTAATATGAGCAGCTTTTCTATGAAATTTTATGCTCTGATTTATCAAAACCCGTATAAGTTCCGCATTAGTTTTGCTATTGTGAGGTACTCCCCATTATAACTAATTTCAATCAAACATGACAAATTTTCTATATTCACTTAAAAACCGTAATATAACTTCCAAAACTTCTAATAATAATGAGCTACTGTGAAACAAGAAGCAGAAAGAACAGGAGGGGTCTTTGGACTCATGCAACTGTTTGTATTAAATGTATTAGGGTACAATATGTAAGTTCTAATATATTTGTTAGACTTTAATATCATATCACACAAGAGTGTAGCAAAATTAGGTAATACTTGGCAAAGACTGCATCAATTAATTTTTTTCGGTTTTTCATATCTTACTTTAAAATATGTTTTAAACACAAAAAAGATTTTTAAAGACGCAAACCATAAATCGTGGTTAAAATTTGAAAAAAACAACTTAAATTTTCAAACAGGAATTTATTTTTATAAAATAGCTCTATTTTATACTACATTAGGTTACTGTATAGCATTTTAAAATCTATCAACAGAGTATCCTGTTAGCATAGTTTTGGTCATACAAAAATAAAAACTATATTAACACTCATATTCAATGCAGTAATCGGTTTACCTAATTAACATATTTTTGTCTCTTTGTTTTTATAACCAGACCTATATCTACCTGATACGTTTTTAGCAATGAACATTCAACAAAATATGAAAATTACTAATCATTATTAATATTATTATTATAAATTTTCATTTTTATTTGGTCATAATACAATGTGAGTGTAGGCTGAACTCTTCATTTCAGCAATCTTTTAATTTGCACTAGAAAATTATTTAAACAATTTTTTATTATAACCCAACCTATCCTAACCGGATACTTTGTAGCTATATTTTAATACGGTAAAACATAGTGCTGATTCCTGAAGAGTTACTTGATACAGAAATGTCTGTATGAGTAATATATGGGGGTAATGCCAACTTTAAGCAAATGTGGCGTGTTTTTTTAATTTTAAATAAATAAAACCTGTTAACTATAAATAAAACTTTTGTATTGTGAAAAAGTTTCATTTATATACAACTATTCTTTGAGCTTAGCTTGTGAGGCTATGTTAAAACAAATAAAAGATGTACACAAGACTCACAAATTAATCATTTATTTACTCATACGCGTTTCAATGACAAAGTCATCATCAGTGAGAGTTGCTACTATACTACAAACTCTAACTTACAACTCACAGTTGTAACAACAGTTGTAAGTTAGAGTTTGTAGTAGCAACACTCACTGATGATGATAACTTTGTCAGTGAAACGCGTATGAGTAAATAAATGAATAATTTGTGAGTCTTGTGTATGTCTTTCATTTATAGTTAAGAGGTTTTATTTATTTTGGCCTAATTTTAAAAAAAAATATGAGGTTGTTTGTATGTTGACAATTATTATTGTTTGTCTATAACAAATTAGCTATTATTTATTATTTGGAACATTTAAAATAACTTTTTTCTTGTTTAGAACGTAAATTTAAGTTATAACAATAAAAACGCAAACAATCGGAGTTATCCATTCTTTGTCAAGCACGATTTGGTTAAAATACTGACCTCACCACTTAAGCACTACTGTATTAATGGATTCTTAAACTCTTCATTTTATTT